>ML785645.1:434654-456595 GCA_009831015.1 Picea engelmannii | reverse complement strand
CAGGACAAAGCTGGCTGAGAAGAAAAAGATGGGTCCTCCAGGACCATGCTTAGGTCGCTCCTGCTCTCGGTACTCCATGTCTAGGACCATGTGGGCCTCGAGACATGATCTCCTAGTTATCCCTAGATATCGGGGATAACAAGTCCCACATGCATTGTGGAGATGAAGAATTTAGTGTTTATAATTTGAAGGTATCCATGTCATTCATGTGAAATAAAAGGATCTTATGGAGGTTGTGCCTTAGGAAAATTCATAACTTAGTAAAATTTTGGTCTCCTAGTCAATGCCAAGTCTGCGCCCATGTGTCTCAGTACGATTGGTTGCCATGTCTGCCACATGTCTTAATGTAATAGGCTGCCACGTGTCTTAATGTGGTTGGTTAAATATTGAATGAGAAATAGACTTTGGAAAATAAGTTAAGTATGGAGAGTATGGGAGGACAAGAAGGGAGATGGAGTATGGAAGGGTTAGAGTAGGTATGCAAGATGGGAGAGTGTGGCGGGCCGTGGGGGTGAGGAATGAGTGAAGTGAGGAAGGGGGAATGGGTATGGCTCTGTGGGAGTGAGGAATGAGTGAGAGATGGGAAAGAGAATGGGTATGGAGTCGCGGGAGTAAGGAATGAGTGAGAGATGGGAAAGGGAATGGGCATGGTGTCATGGGAGTGAGGAAGAGGAGTGAAATGTGGTGGGTCAGTGGAGTAAGGGGGAAGGAGTCTGGTGTGATAAAGGGATCGAGAGTGGAGTGAGATGGGGAGATGAGAAGGTGATCATGGATCGGAGGGAGTCCCATGGGGAAGGATCGAGGAGGGAAAATGAATTATGTAAAAGGATACGTGATGGGATATGGGAATGGAGTGTGAAAAATAAAAAACTAATTAAAATAAATGAAGGGAACGTGACAGAATAAGACATGAATGCGAGAGAAAGAGGCATAGAATGGGGTTGAGAAAGAGACTAAGAAATGAGACTGTTGTCTTCCTTGAGATATTTCCTAGCTAGGGAAACAATGCCAAGGACATTTTAAATTTTCAGGTGGTTGGGTTTTAAAATTTGTTCAAAGAACAGAGGATCTAATACTAGTTTTGTCAAAATAGCAGAAAAACAGAATCAAAGATAAAAATGATGTATCTAAAGATAAATATCAAAATTATCTGTGATAGAAGAAAACATAGACAAAATATAAATGAGCTTTATTCATTTATGTGAGATTACATTTCAAAGTATAAACAAACTTTGATATTAAAGAAATAGGTCATGATTTTAACTTACAGTTGAATCAATGAAATATGTAACCTTAACCAGTGGTTGAAGTAGACAACAATGATCATACTAAATTGTATTGATTACCAGCTCGTGTACACTTGAAAGAGATGAACAATATATTATTGAGAAGATCACACATGCCAAAGATCAAAACCAAAAATCCTTTACTACTTGGAAAAATAATTTTATTAAAAAAGCTTAACAGGTCCGAGCCAAACCCCCCCCCCCCCAAGATTATATCGAGTTCCCTCTTTTTATACAACAGGGGTTTCAATAAAAATTAATTAAGACGAGCTATATTTCAGGTTCCAATATATAATTGCAGGACCATCTATTACAAATCGATACGTTAAGTTAGAATGATTCCCCTAAATTGTGATCGACCTCGTTGAGGTTGTTTAAACAACTTTTTAAAGAGCAAGTCACCAATTTTAGCTTGGAAGATTCCTTGAACTAGAAATAATTCATCGCATTCGAGTTTATGTAGGAGACGTGGACTTTCCCCATTCATTTTCATGTTTGGCAAGGCGGATTTCAAATGGACCCAAGCCAAAATGTGATAAAACCTACAACTGACACGTAGCTTCGGTGAATTTGATTAAATGTGACTTTGAGTCCACACTTCCTCGTTAACTTTCGAGCAGTTGAAATGATAAGAGTCGTAGATCTGGGATGGCGCCCAATCCAACCTACAAAGAATCACATTTTTTATTAATACAAAACTTTATAATATATAACATCTAATTAAAAATAAACTATGTAATTAAATCTAATTATATATAACTATATAATACATATAATAACTAATATATCGTATATTATTTATAATTATTTAATATATGATTATATTATCTATTCAATTGTAAAATAAAAGATAAATTAATAAATAGTAACCTAATTACAATTTAATATAAAAGTTATACTAACTTTATAACTAAAATAAAATTTAAACATTATTTATTTACAAGGCTTCAATCCTAAAACTTAATCTTTAAGACAAAATTAAATTAAAAAATTTATACTAAAATTAAAACCTAAACTAAAAAAAAGAAAGCTAAGAAACATCTAATATAGAATTCAAAAACACCTACACTAAATTTTTTAAATTCCACCTGGAATTTAATCTATGTTAGAACATCTGGCTCCATCTGCGGATGTTGGCTCCCTCTAAGACACTAAGAACAACATACTTTGTGCCTTCATTATTGGGCCATAGAGTCTTTATCTTCTAAATTTAAACTAAAATTTATTCAATAAAACAAAAACCCTTTTTTTCTCACTTTTTAATATTAATCTCATATAAGAAGCATTAGAACTATTGACAATTAAAATTCTAAGCATGCCAAACATTAGAGTTCAGAAAATGCTATTAAAGATTTTCTTTATCAAAATTTACTCTAGAATTATCTAGAGTAATTAATCAATAAAACATTAAATTTCTAAGTGATGATTGTTTTAATTCAAGGTTAAAATAAGTTTTCTTATTCATTTTTTAATACAACTCAATTGGATCACAATATAGAGAATTTTGAAAAGAGCTAATAACAGGGTATGAGTGAAAATATGTAGTTGCAGTTCATTACAATCATTGCATACATTGTTTCACTGTCAGCCAAACATTCATAGCCCCGGTGAAGATATATGTATTCCGCAATCTTGAATTTCCTTTCACCCTCCCACTATTTTATCATAATTTCATTAATTTTGAGATGAGGGCAATCATTTAAATGAATTTCCTTTCATCATCTCTTTTTGGACAACATGGGGCAATTGGTTTTGAATTTCCTTTCACAATCTGCCTTAATATTTTTTTTATTTATGTGTGATGGGGGCAATTAGTGTGTCAAAAACACCATGGGATGATAATTGTTAAAAAATTATAATTAAGTAGAACTGTCTACATATTAAAATAAACCCTGAGATTAATACCTTCTCAAAATTAACTATATCTCTTCCTATGAGTATAATAATAATTTTTATATGTTCTTTTAAATTTTCCTTGAGAAAACTATCAATTATCATCTAATATCATAGCTCATATTTACAAAACATTACCCTAAATATACCATTTCAACATAGATAAAGGACGAAATAATTTTTTCACCTCACTGGTAAAAACAACATGTTGGAAATTTTGTTTATCAATTAATTCTATTATTTCTATAGAGATTAGAATAAATATAAATGATCAACCGAGTTTAGTTTCAACCTAAACTAATCTAATAATAACATTGTCTTTACAAACCTAAGATAACTATATAAATAAAAAAGTAATGCTATAATATGAGCTTATTTATATACAATTAGATCCTATTTAATTAACATCATTCTTTTTGTTAAGTATAATCAAACTTCCAATGAAGCCAGTCAGACAACTTGCTAACTGAATGAAATTTTTTCTTACAAATTTGTACAAGAAAAGAAAAGAAATCTGCAAACAACGAAAAAGTACAGGCTAACTACTAATAAGTGAAATTTGCTTGTACAGTGTTAATGAAATTTGGAAGATTAGAGGATTGAAAAGAAAGAAATTTAAGCCAATCATCTAGAGGCTCTCGTAAATCATGCAAAAACACATATGTACAACCCTCTTCATCTGCTTGAAGAAATTTGAGCTCCAATGGACAACCAAAGACAACTTCTTTAAATTGTTGATGCTCTTCTTGAAATGCAAATATTTGACAAGAATTAGGAACAAAAATATAATAAATATCATCATCAATAACATCCTTCGGATATGATATAACAACATCAAGATATTTTAGATTAACAATGTGTTTCTGATCATAATCAACTGAAATATCATTCTTATAATCATGATTATTGCAAATTTATAAATATGATATTTGAGAAATCTGTTCTTCTTTATTTTCTTTGTTAAAAATTTGCATTTACTCATGATAGTTAAATCTTTGAAAAACAATTTTTTCATCAACTTCAAAATTCTCTTGGACATTAATCTTTTGAAAATCAAAACTATCATATATACACTTACTGTTGTTTGAAATTGCTATGAATGATAGCTCAAAGATATCATTTTGTTCAAAAATATATTGACCTTTTATCCTCCATGATAAGAAAAAGATTTGTACCAAAATTGTCTAGAAATGTTTCTTCATAAGCAAGTAAATCTTCTTCATCCTTATTGATATCATAAACTTTTTCTTTCAACTCTTGAACACATTCAAGCTTTTGTTCAAAATCATCAAGCTTCGAATCTCTGAAGACTAATGAGAGTAATGCATTTGACTCATCAAAATCTTCATAAATATTGTAAATTGGTGAACTAATAAACATTTCTGAAGATTTTGTTTGCAAACTTTGTTCTTCTTTAATATCAAGCTTTGATTTTGAATCATGATTATCATTTATAGACTGATAAGTGTTCAAGCTCTCTAAAGGTAAGGATAAAGAAATTTTTCTTTGATCATCTTGAAAATTTTCTTGGATATGTTCATAGGAGCTCTCTTGTTCATATTCATAATTAGTAAATTTATTTTGCTCAATATACAAATCACTCAAGAAATTAAAGCAAAAATCAGTTTCACAATGATTTACTTGTTGTTGATCTGAAATTTGCATGTCTAATTCTTCATGTTCATCTTCTTCTTTCTACGCTTCTGCATTCATATCCTCCTTTACTTGATCAAGTAGCATCCCACAAGCCCATAGATTGTTTTCAATTTCTTCAACATCTATAAACATTTATTGCAAGGTAGAAGACTTCATTTCTCTAAGGTAAAATGCTAAATGAGGATGATGTGATAGTGCATAGTATACCTTAGCATCAACTTCTGATAGACAAATTTCAACAAGCAAATTGTTATAGACATTTTCAAATCTCATGTTGAATTTCATAAATTTTTCATCATTCCTTCTTTTTGTAGCATAAAACTCAGAAATATATTGTTGGTGAGATTTCCTCTCAGTCCATTTGTGCAGGAAAGCATCATTAAAACCAGTCCAACAATTAATTGATTAAGTTGGTAAGTTTCTAAACCATATTTTCACTTCTCCTACTAATGAATGAGTGAATAACCTCATAAAAACATCCTCATACTAAATATATAAACAATTTGTGAAATGTTCAAAGGTTGCCATGTGTCTTTTTGGTGTAATATCATCTTCTCCATTGAATAAAGGAATGTATTTGAAAATTTCAGGAGGTAGATCATGAAGAAGTAATGGCAGTTTGGGAGGTTTATATATGTATAAATCCTGAGGATGAATATTCGTAGGTTGATCATAAGGTATATTAGAGACTGAAGGAATTGGAAAATTAATTTCATTTTCAACTGATGTATAAGACTGAATATTCTCTGGAAGAGTAGGGATCTGTAATTTCTGATTAAGAAAGCTCTCAAAAGACAATGATACAAGAGGCTTATCATTACTTTCATAGGATAAAAATGAACCAAAATTTTATGCTTTATGAATACAAGAGGAAATTGGGATTTCTTTTTCAAAAGAAAGAGATGAGGCTTTAAACTTATGATCCTCTGAAAAATAACATATTTTTTTTTTAACTATACTAGACAGAACAACAAACGACCAAAGAATAAATCTAAAATTCCTTGGAAGAAATTTGTCATCTGATACTAATTATTTTACAATGGTTCTTCATTTTTTTTTGTCAAAGGTTGATCTCCAGTGGAATCCTGAGAATTTATTTAGAATCAAAATGGAAAAATCAATGGATTCTTCAAATTTTGGAATTGAAAGACAGTGGAGTCGCCAGGTGAAGGAATTTTGCCAACCTAAGTTTTGTTTACCATCAAAAGGTAGGTATAATTGTTTTACCCAGGGAAAATATTTCTAAATTCGCTCTCAAGCAACGACGCCAAAAAATGTTGTATTCCTCGAGATATTTCATGGCAAGGGAAAAAATGCCAAGAACATTTTAAAGTTTTAGGTGGTTGGGTTTTAAAATCTTTTCAAAGAACAAAGGATCTAATACTGGTTTTGATTGTGATATTTTATGATAATTCTATTTCATTAATAGTCAAATCATAAAGGGCTGAGATCTTAATGATTTGGCACAATTTAAATTATCGTTGGCAGAATAGTGGGAAAACAAAATCAAAGATAAAAATGATGTATCTAAAGATAAATATCAAAATTATCTATGCTAGAAGAAAACACAAACACAATATAAATGAGCTTTATTCGTTTATGTGATATTACATTTCAAAGCATAAACAAATTTTAAAATTAAAGAAACCAGTCATGATTTTAACTTACAGTTGAATCAATGAAATCTGTAACCTTAACATGTGGTTGATGTAGACAGTAGTGATCGTACTAAATTGTCTTGATTACCAACTCATGTACATTTGAAAGAGATGAAGAAGATATTACTGAGAAAGATCACACATGCCAAAGATAAAAACCAAGAATCCTTTACTCCTTGGAAAAATATTTTTATTAAAAAATCTTAATAGGTCCCAACCAAAAATCCCCCCCTAAATTACATCGAGTTCCCTCTTTTTATACAACGGGGTTTTCAATAAAAATCAACTAAGATGAGCTATATTTCAGGTTCCAGTATATAACTGTAGGACCATGTCTATTACAAATTGGGACATTTAGTTAGAATGATTCCCCTAAATTGTGATTGACCTTGTTGAGGTTGTTTAAACAACTTTTTAAAGTATAAGTCACCAATTTTAGCTCGAAAGATTCCTTGAACCAGAAATAATTCGTCGCATTCGAGTTTATGCAGGAGACGTGGCTTTTCTCCATTCATTTTTGCATTTGGCAAGGCATATTTGAAATGGACCCAAGCCAAAACATGATAAAACCTGCAGCTGACATATAGCTTCAGTAAATTTGGTTAAATGTGACTTTGGGTCCGCACCTCCTCGTTAAATTTCGAGCAATTTGAAATGCAAATTTATTAAGAATTGTAGATCTGGGATGGCGCACAGTCCAACCTGCCAAGAAACACACTTTTTATTAATACAAAACTTTATAATATATAACTTCTAATTAAAAATAAACTATGTAATTAAATCTAATTATATAATACATATAATAACTAATATATCATATATTATTTACAATTATTTAATATATGATTATATTATCTATTCAAATGTAAAATAAAACCTAAATTAATAAATACTAACCTAATTACAATTTAATAAAAAAGTTATACTAACTTTATAATTAAAATAAAATTTTAACATTATATATTTACAAGGTTTCAATCCTAAATCCTAATCTTTAAAGACAAAAACTAAAAAATTTATACTAAAATTAAAACCTAAACTAAAAAAGAAGAAGCTAACAAACATCTAATATAGAATTCAAAAACACCTCTACTAAAAATATTAAATTCCACCTACAATTTAAGCTATGTTACAACAAAGACCAATAATTAGAGATTAAGCACCAAGAGATAAATCAGTTATGTTGCACATGGAAGAAGTGTCCCTTATGGAAGATTGGGTGTTTGGACAAAAACGTGAATATCCTGGACATACAGAGTCGGATTTTGATTCCGTAAGATGCATGACGAAGTTGAGACTGAAGGCTATGTCATGAGATGATGATTATTAAAAAATTCCTTCTTCTGATATCAGTTTTTTTATTATTCCAAAGAGCAGAAAATCGAGGTGACCAAATTTTGATCAAGGGGGATCCAAGTGGAAAGAAGCAATTGAGGACATATGATGAGGATATCATTAAAAAATTTTTACCTTGGGATTCTTATGCAAGAGCATATTCTCTCAAAATAAACCTTGTTGAGTAGGCCTAAGGGGGTCTTGAAATTTACCAAAGGGAGTGGGTTCCCATAATGAAATTATTGTATTTTCCTGAGTCTATAAATATGTTCGAGAAGGTTTTTAGATAAGATGAGTTGGTTAGCGAAAATTCCATGTGTCATTTTATATAATCGAATCTACCTTTGGTAGATTTCAAGGTTTAGACTAGATATTAGGAATAAATTATAGATTTATGGAGGACATTGTGGATCTCAGAAGATCTAGTAGTTCTTATTATTGTATGTAAATATGTAAGCCTGTGGGCATAGTAGGAGGTGTGGCCGAGGTCAGAGAAGCACCAAATGTGTGTAGTTAGACCAATAGAGAGGTAGGAGGGTTTCTAAGTTTATAGAAATCATGTATAGGGAAATTGTGTATTTCTTAACTGTGTATGAATGCCTCTCTATATTCTATGTTTATGCTTGGTGGGTGAATATTTTGATTCTGTAAATGAAATTGAGCATGACGATTAAAGGCGACTACATGTGAATAGTTGAACCTAACGAATTTGTGGGTTCGATGACTGATCTAGAAGGTTGAAATCATAGTAAAAACGAAGGGATCTGCAAGGTTGAATAAGAAGAAGATTTGTTTGTTGACCATCATAATAGATCAACGACCGACAATGAAGAGTAACTAGACCATACTTAAATCCCTCGAAAAGACCAGTCTTAAAGTTCCTGGTGGCTTCAATTTTTAGTGGAACAGTGATCGATTGACAGACCTTCAATCAGACGATTAGTTGGACGAGTATTCCCAGTGTGCGGTGGCCTGTTAGATCAGACCGCACTCATGACTATGTGAGGATGTTCGGAGGATTCTTGGTGCCCGATTAAAACAGATTGGAGTAAACGTTTAAAGGTGCATTGTTAAAGTTTTTGGGGCCCAATGGCTAGTGATAAAGATTTTATTTCCCTAGTGGTCCAGGGAAACGGTGGTCCGGGTGGTCAGTTAATAGTAGTATAAAATGACAAGAAGTCAAGCCGATTAAGAGAAGAGAATTAAAAAAGGGATAAGGGGTTTAAAGCTTACTAGGTCTGCTATCACTTTCCTTCAAAAATGTCATCCCACAAATCATTACAAATCAAAGTGTGTTTGATTTTTCTAGACCATTCTGGGTAATTCCCTTTTCCAGTCGACACCACGCCAACAATGGAGATAAGAGAATGAAATTTTCATAATTATTGAACCAACTAGCCCTGTATGTGAGCCTTTGAGGCACACTCCCTTCTCCCAAGCACAAGAACTCTTGCCACTCCAAGAAGCTTACAAAGAATGAAGATTAATAATAAAAAATTAACCAAAAAATCTTCTCAATATGTAGCTTCTTTGGTGATTATTAAACATAAAAATCAATGTTCAAAAACCACTTGAGACTCTGAATGGCTCAAAACTTAGCGTAATGCCTCCAAAAGGTTATGTAGACTATATAGTGGCAAAGAGAAGGCTTGCTTCTTGTTGTTTTTCATCCCACCATCTTCACAGGCTCATAACACATTATTAGAGGTGCAAAATATAGGAAAGAGCATGTCCATCAATATTTAGCAAATTAACGTCGAGTATAGGCTTTAGAGGTCATATGCTCTTCTTCCAGTCAAAGAAATCTCATTCATGTAAGCCAAAACACCTTCCTAAAGCTTGAAACAAACACCAGGTCTTCGAGTAGACAACAATGGATTTCTCATTGATTTTGGTCTAGGTAGATTCTTCAATATCTTATCCAAAGGGTCTAGTCATGGCCCTTATTTTTCCCACACCACCATAAATTTTGTTCTTCGCAAGCTACCTCACTACAAATGATTCATAAATTGTAAGAGACAAAGCACGATAATTGAGAAAGTTTGAAACAAACGACAATGGATGAGACAATGTTTGGCGTGCAAATCTATTCATGAGCTCAAGATGGATATTGGACTCAATCAATCGAAGGGAATAACTTAACCATAAGTAAGGTTTCACTTATTTGAGCGATGGGAACTCAAAATTGGGAATTTCATATGAGAATTCAACGGAGGATTCGATTATGGAAGAAACCCTAACACCTGCGCATAGGTTGGTCTTGATGGATAGAGATGAGGGGCATGAATGACAAAGTAACACAAAGGGAATAACTAGAGAGAATAATGCCAAACATATGCAAGTAGTGGTCCAGTCACACGTGAGAGAGAGGATGGGTGTGAATGATAGGATCTAGTCATGACAAGAGAAATAGACTCAAGGGAATAAACATATCTAAGAGGCATTTATGCATGCGGGAGAGAATCATGGAGTTAAAACCAACTTTGATATCAATGCCAAGTCAGGGATGGGTAGAGCGAATAAGTAATTCCACATATGATTGATTTACATTAACATGAGACATTCATAAATGCAATGTGAAGTGACCTTCGGTTTCATATTTAAAAAGGTCTGAATAACTCTTCTTATTCACCTATGACTTTTCATATTTCACCTAAATAATATTTACAATAACATTTATAAAGTATCTCAATCCCTAAGAATTAGGTATCTAACATAAAGTATAGGTGTTAAGAGGCAATTTGGAATGCCATCTTTTTTTTCTTTTTTTCCCAAGAAAAAAATCCAACAATTTTATTAGATGTAACAAAATACATGAGTTGAATACCATGACTGATATTTCAAGAAACCTTGTTGGGAAAAACAATGAAAGGACAAAGAGGTTTGTTCTTATAAAAAATCGGTTGTTTGTGAAGATTAGTGAGTAAGGTAACAAGAACCAAGCTCTACATAAATGTTTTTTAAATCTGGGGGTCATCGGCTCTCCCATGTAGTATCTTTTACATATTTGGAAAAAGAAGCAAAAAACATTTGTATCTCTGAGCTTCATACAAAAACTTGGAAATGCCATCATGTAGCAATCAAAAAAATTCTTAAACCTTGCTTATGAGAATTTTTTTCAGTAATCCATCACTCAAATAGAGAAAAAATTAAAGCCAAGACTCATGAAGATAAGAAGTAAATTGTCCCTGGAGGGAATCTTTGATTTCCCAAGTGACTTCTTGCATCTCTAGATTGTCTTTGGAGAGTCTATCAACGTTTATGTTATTTTCACTATAAACATGAGCAAGATAAATGTGAGAAAAAGAGAGATGCAAATTATTGATATCATGGAACAATGGCTGGAGCATAAAGTTTCTTAGTGTAGATTCACCTTTCATCCATTTGATCACTAGAAGTGAGTCCCCAAGAACATGAATTTCAGTATTTATTTTTCAATAGCTAGGATTATAACCAACCTGAGAGCAACAAGTGTTGTTGTGATTATTTGTGGACCTTCTAATACCATCTTTAAAGCTAAGGAAATGGTTATGAGATAAGTATAGGATACACCATGCTCCTCCCTTTAGTGGGTCTCCTTTAGAGGCTCCATCGAAGAAATACCAAGGTATTTTAGAGTCGATATTTAAGTCAGACCTCCAAGGATGATGAGGGGTGGTATAAAACTATGGGAAGGTACTTAAGATATTGAGGCTTTGGGATTGACATATGAAAGGCAAGGTGTATAACTCTCAAAAAGTCTTGTGTTTCTAGCTAGCCAGACTCTCTAAGCCAAGGTTAAGGGTAGAGCCCAAAAATATTTTGTGTCCTTGTATTTGTGCCCTCTTTTTAAAGCTACTTCAATTGTAAGCCCTTGACATTTTGATTTTAGGTCTGTAAGATCTTCAACTTCACTCCATACTTGCTTTGTGAAGGTACAGGGTAGAATGAGACAAGAATTTGTTTCTGAATCTACTTCACATAGGTTGTAACTGGCAGTTCCCTGGTAGCTTCATTTTTGTAGTAGATCCCTTGTTAAAGCTTTGTTATTTAGGAGGAGCCACATAAATATTTTGGCTTTGGTGTGATTGTTATCGCACAAGTTGTAGGTTGGGAAAAGCCCGAACCGACCACCAATTGGAGACAACTTAGAGAGTACCTACCCATTGTCACCATAGGCAGGTGTTCCCGTCACTTTAGAGGTGAGGTGGTCACCTCAAGGGGGGAATCTCGGTGACCTAGAGGGGATTGATACGGAAAAAGTTATGTATGAAAGGATTCCCTCAAAGGCCAAGTTTCTAGATGGAAAAGGGAACTTGGAGATGAGTCTGGATGGTTGCTTAAGGTTTCCAATGCTTTGAGTAACCTTCCAAGAGGGAATACCTGCCCGAGACACAAGGAAAACCAAGTATATGATATAATATGTTAGGTGGACAAGCAAGTTAAGATTGTTGTCCCTAATTGCAACAGTAATCAATGATATATATCAGCATATAAAAGATAATAAATGTTTCAAAATAGGTGCTAAAATTCTAATCAAATAAGCAAAAGACAAGCTAGTGAAAACTAGCTTAACTCAACAATGATAAAGCAATACTTTAGCACAAAATCAAGGTTGAAACAAAAATCCTACTGCAGTGATATTTATAAGCCTTATGGCTGTAGAAAACCAAGCCTAACAACAGAAAAATCAGCCGATGAAAATCACTTCTAACTAGCTCAAAAAGTGCACTAGGATTAGTAGTTTGTTAGGGCAAAGTTGCAGCCAATTCCTAGGGTTAGTTTAGGAGTTATCTAGGGTTAGAGAGTTAGTTTTCTGCAGCCCTGATGGCTGTAGGTTAGTTTTGTAATAGAAGCAAGTTTTAGTGGGTGAAAGAGGATACCTCAATGAGGCAATAAAGTCTAGGGCTCAAGCAACAATGTCCAAGTGAGAGAACTTCAAAACATCAACCTTTCACGTTTATCAATGCAACATTTTATTTCTCCAATGGAACCACTAGTGCCTTCGATTATGGGTTACTGGGGTCAAAAGAAAAGAGCTAGAGCTACTACCTCCTTGGGGGTATAAATACTCTTATTCCCCAAGGCAAGTAACCTTAGCTAGGGTTTTAAAACTAAGGGGTGTATGCCCTTATACTTCCTTATACTTGGTAGCAGAGGTGTCATTTTGACTTGTACGTGTGATTCTTCTGAGCTTATACTTGGTAGCAGAGGCGTCATTTTGACTTGTACGTGTGATTATTCTGAGCTTTCAATGATTACCTTTGGATTTCTTGAATGATGGATGGTGGTTGGAATATTTGACTTAGATGGAGAGGGATTCAAAAACTGGAAATTATGTCGGTAAGTCGATGTTGCTCCTGACTGTTCTGTAGGTAAGTGTGGTAGTCCCTCAATTTTTTTTTGATAGATAGATCGTGTCGTTTGCAGCAAGTTCTTAGAGAACATTTTCCATTCTTCGACTGAGTGTTGTGCTTTTATCCCCACTGTCTTCATCCGCCCCAAAAGTTCTAATGTGTATGTTAAAGATGCTTCTTGTACTGTAGTCGATTCTGGGTCGAAATGTTTCTTGGATTCTTGTGTTTTCTCTTAATTTGAACAAGATGCTTGACCGGATGATCAATTATCATTTGAGCTTTGCTTGCTTCTTTCAACGATTCCCTTTCTTTTTTAGATAGTTTTGCTTCAACTGCTTTTTCTTTTACCAATTGATTAGATATGACTTGTTTGGAATTTGCATCAGTGGTGAGTATTCAAGTTGTTCTCGAGTCAGCGGTTACAATTTTTTGTGTCTTCAACTTGTTGTAAGTGGTAGAAAAGTAAGACGACCAATTGTTGAGTATTGTACTTAAGGTGGTTTCCTGTGATTTGCCCAATTCTAGTTGGTGTTGTACTTCCTTAAACTTTCCAAGTTCTGATTGTATAATTGTTGTTGTCTGTTGAGCCAATCTAGCCTGATTATTCCTCAATGCCCTACTATGTGACTACTTTAGTTCTTTATTTTATTCTCTTAGATGTTGGATTTCCACCTGATTGTTAGCACCTGTGGATATAACTACTTCAACCAAAATTTTTATTGCTGCGAGAGGGTCGACTCCTTCTGTCGGGTGTTCAACGCCCAACTTCTCTTTCTATTTGATTTTTTCCTTTTCTTTATTTTTTCTTTTATTCTTGTTTTCAAATTAGGCCACCCTGAGGGGTTGTTAACCTAGTCAAGTCCTATTGGTGCCCCCAAAGAGGTTTTCACCAGTAGGACTTGAGACTAATACGTATGATATTTTTTTAAGGGAGCCCCATTGACTAGTTTTTTGAAGGGGTGCCCTTGCAAGGTTATGAATTGTACTGTTCCTGATGGTCGAATGTCCTCAACCACATACAGACCCAACCATGTAGTTTATAGCTTCCTCGGTTTACCTTTTACTAAACTGTCGTATAAAAGTACCAAGTCTCCATCATTGATATCCTTCTTTGTAAGATGTTGATCACAACAAGCTTTTTCTTGATTCTTTTGGATTTCCCGATATCGCTGCACCAACATCCTTTCTTCTTATAATTGATTTAATTGATAGAAGAATTGTCTTGTGTTAAGAACATGGTCGAATTCAAAGACAAAGGTTATCCAACCTCCATTAGCACATAAGTGTAATGGAATTACTGCTTATTGACCATAGATTAACTTGAAGGGTGTTTGGAGAATCAATATTTTATACGTTGTTCTATAGGCCCACAGTATTGTTGGGACTTTATCATCCCAATCATCTCTATCAAGTCCACATATTTTCGTTAAGCCCTTGTGTAATGTCTTGTCGAATGACTCGACAGCTCCGTTGGCCCGTGGATGATATACAATCGTCTTTCTGTGATCAATCAAGAAATTATTGATCAATACTTTGATTGTATTGTTAATAAAGTGGGCTCCTTGATCATTGATTATTGTCAAAGTGCAGCTGAATCTGCTTACTATGTTTTCATAGATGAATTTCACGATTTTTTTCTTTGTGCAATTCTCAATTGGTTCTGCCTTTTACCATTCGGTTAAGTACTCGATGGTTGTAATGATGTATATTTTTCCAATGATCGTTTAGATCTTTTTGGGAATGGACCGATAAAGTCGATGGCCCAAATTTCAAACGGTGAACTGGGGTTTACTGAAAGCAAGGGCACTTCATTTTTCCATAACGGTCGACCTATCCTTTGACACTTATCATATTTCTTTATTTGTTCTCGACAGTCTTTGTGTAAAATCGATCACTAAAGACCGACTTGGAGGATTTTCCTGGTTGTCTATTCGACTTGAAAGTGACCTCCCGATGGGCCTGCGTGTGCTTCATTAATTATGTCCTCGGGTTCATGCTCTAATGCACATATTCACAAAATATTATCAAGTCCTAGCTTGTAAAGGTATCCGTTCATGAGGGTGAATGGTGCATCTTTCATTGCTAGGATATTTCATTTGTTGGTTGGGAGATCTTTAGGTGCCTTCCCTTCTTCTAGAAAATTTGCAATTTCTTCTAGTTCTTTGGGAGCTGCTTCAAACCTGAATAAATTCACATCTGGTAAGTCATCATTTATTCCAGTCAGGTCTTCTCCTGTCTCAAGTCCGAACAAATGATCCAAATTGGATTTCTTCTTCCTGGTCAGACTACTACTTTAAAGTCAAATTCTTGAAAGAGTAGCAGCCATCAACAAATTTCCCTTTGATGGACCGGTTTGTTTACTAGATATTTCAGAGTCTGATGGTCTGTGAAAAATATAAAGGGATTTTCTAATAGATAGTGTCGAAATTTTCGGAGGGAGAAATTCATTGATAGATATTCACACTCTATCATCAAGTAATTCCTTTATGCTTTATTTAATTTCTGACTGGCATATTCATTCGTATGGTCAACCATGTCGCCATATGGCTAGGCTAAGACTGATCAACAACCACATTGGATGCATCCACTTGAACATGGAATTTCCTTGACCATCTTGGAAATCTTAGTATGGGCGCTTCTACCAAATTTATTTTTAGTAACTCAAAATATTTGTCACATTATTGGCTCAAGTGGAACTCGACTTCTTTCTTTAATAGCTCGTCAATTGGAAAGGTGATGTTGGAGTAGTGACTGATGAACTTTCTATAATATCTGGTGTGTCCAAGGAATATTTTGATTTGTTTACAGTTAATTGGTGGTTTGAAGTTGAGGATGACTTCGATATTGGTCCCGTCGATTTTAATTCCATCCTTGCATACGATATGTCTCAACAATATGCCTATAGGTGTGGCAAATATGCATCTTTTGATGTTCAGGGACAAGTGAATTTGCCTGCATCTTTCTAGCATCATTCTTAGCCATTGGATGTGGTCTTTCAGTAGGTTGTAGATGGCCCAATCATCTAAGTACATGACCATTTTTTTGTAAATATATTCTTGGAATGCCTTTACCATTATCCTAGAGAAGACTGTTGGGGCATTTTTTAGGCCGAATGGCATTACTCAATATACAAATGATCCAAACTTGGAGAAAAAATGTAGTTTTTTCATGATATTATTTTTCTATAGGTACCTGGTTGTATCCAGAGAATCAATTGGTGAAAGAATAACATTCATGTCCTGTGACTTCAATGATGATCTCGTTAGCAAATGGCGTCGGGAATGGGTCAATTACTGTAAGTTTGTTTAGTTCTCAGAAGTCAACACAGATTCTCAGTTTCTTTGGGTCATGCTTCTTGGGTTGCACAACCATCAAACTTACCCATTCCGAGTTTTCAATTGAATATATAATGCCAAAAACTAGCACTGCTTCGATTTCCTTTTGGACAATGGGATTTTATTTATGTGCCAACATATATGGTTGTTTTTTAATAGGTTTGGCTCCAGAGATGAGGTCGATTTTCATCTCTCCCATCTCTTGTACCAACCCTTTTAGGTATTTGTAGTCTTGTGCAAAGACATCCTCGTGTTCTTTCAATAGGTTGATTGTTTCCATGGTTTGTTTGTCAGGCAAATAGTCACCTATTATGGCCATTTTTGGTCGATTCTCTATTGAGATGTCGAACTCTTTGGTATTGATTTCTGCATCCATCATTCATGCACTTTCGACTCATCTAATTGGCGTTCTCCTTCTACGACTTTATTATAGCTTGATGGGAAGTCAAGCTCTTCTTTTTCTTCTTTCTCTTCCTTGGTCATAGACTAGACTGTTTTTACATAGTTTTGTACTCCTGGATGGTTTTTCTTCCATCGAAAACTCTGCCCTTGAAAACTTATGTTTTCCACAAATATTTGACGAACTATTACATTGTCTAGGTTATGTGTCGATACTAAGTTACAAGTCGAAGTTGAGCCCACAACGACTTTAGCTTTTCCTTTTTTCTGAATCTCATTGGGAGTTGGTTTTTCCAAAAAAAAAATGATTTCTCTTGCTGCCTGCTGCAAAAGTGCTTCTCCGCGTTTGAATTCAAAGGCTTTGAGGAAATTGTTTTTTATTTCGTTCCAATCGAACACGTGTCCACATGGTTCTTTGATTTTATACCACTTGTGTGGTATATCATCCAATATGTTTGGAAACATATGTGGCCACACTCTTTCGTCCCGATGGCACGATTTTCTCCATTCTTTCTCACATTGTTCGATGTAAGCGACTAGGTCGAACCCAGGTTTAAAAGTCGGGATGTCAAGGTTTGTTATTATTTTTTCCCACCAAATATTTCCTCAAAATATAAAGTACCAGTATTCTATGTCTGCATTCAAGGTGCATGTGTTTCCCACCATTGGGTTTCTTGCCCTGTGAAGGATTTGACTAAATTTTGTACTCTCCCCTGTTCTCCGACTGATTTGGAAACCTCATCGACATGCATCAACATAGATTTCATTTCACTGAACCGCAGGGGTTTCTTTGTATATCTATGAGTTGGGATCAATGCTGATGTTTGTTTTAACTTTATTTCGACCACAATAGGGACTGCTTGCACATAAAAGCATGATTTGGATGGCTTTGTTGGTATCGCCTTTATCGAACAACACTATTTGGTTTGAGATTCGTAATTCTCCATTTTCCACTTGTATAGTTTTGTATCTGAGTTTTGACTTATTGATAATGGAGACCCTACTAAAATTTCTCCTTCACTATTGGGCTCGATGTTGTCCTTTTGCTCATTAATTTCTTGATACAATCGTTGCGCTTCGTGAGCTTCATCCCATGTCTTGAACTAAGGTTTGCCTTCCTTTGGGTCCAATGGGATTATGATTTTTCTACCACTACCTTTCAATTTGATTATGTCCCTTTCGACCCCAAGGTCATATGACTAATGCAGGGTAGGCAGGGATGCCTTCGACTAGATTGATTACTTCGAAGTTGACTCTTGTTTGAATTCCCATTATGGATGTAATGACACTTTTAAGTGTGCTAATTAGTTCAATGAACCTATGATCTGCCAAATTTAGAACATTCATTGTTGGTTGAAGTAGGGGTTTCCCATGTCAAACCCATGTTTCTCTGGGGAGGATGTTTAATTGGGACCCATAGTCGACTACGACTTGTTTGATCATATGTCTGTCAATTTACAAGTCGACTTATGGGTTGAAGTCATTTATGTGTGTTTCCTCAGGCAGTTGTTGAAGACTTTTGACCAGTCTTTGGTCTTCTTTATACTCTCTTAGAATGCCCAATAGGTCAATCAAGCGACCGATTGATTGTTTTTTCTTTCAGTAGTTGCATAAATTCGTCTAACACAGTGTCTGAGATGTTTGCATGTCCTCCCTTATTTGCTTTATCTTGGTTGATATTTTTGAATTTTTTATTGCTTCTCACATAAGTTTTTCTTCATGTTCTGGGTTGGGATATGTGTTTTGGCCTCCCCTATGTCGACTTGGTGGATCAACATAAATGTATTCACCAGCTCCTAAATGTGTTACTACATGGAGGTTCTTTTAATTTAAAATATCTTTTTTTGGCACTGTATACAAGAGATTTACATTTCTTTTACTCATTATTTTTTCTAAGACAATTGGACAATCTTCTAGGGAATTGTCTCCCACTCCACAAATGTTACAAAACTTGAGATCAATTTTGTCTTTGAGTGGGAAATCTAGACTGATACGGTAATATTTCCAACAATTGAAGCAGTAGTATCATCCTCGACATTATCCTCGTCCTCCTCTTCCTTAGCCTTGATAGCCTCCACGACCTCGACCTCCTCTTCCTTGGCCTTGATAACCTCCATGACCTCGACCTCTATAGTCCTTTCCATTGCCTTGGTCAACGTTATGGTCGACCATCTATGTATGATATATTGAATGGATGTCCGTTCGATTTTTCCCATTCAACTGACATTCTTACATTAAACAATTTTTTCCCTCACATATGTGGCACCACTGTTATAGCCGTAAAATGCCCTACTCATGCATACATGGCATTGGCCTTCTTACTTGCATAATTTTCTAAATCACTGTTGAGGAGATCTACTAAAAAAACCATTTTTTAGAGCATGTACGCGCCTTGAACCACTACTGCCCGCATACATACGCTTGATGCATGCTAGACAACCCATGTACATACGCTTGTTTCATAATACACAGCCCGCATATACCTCCAAAAGTTGAAAAAATTAAAAAGTTGTTAGGAATTCGGTGGAATTCACGGGATATTGGAGGTTTCTCAACCAATTCACTTGCTATAGCATGTCCCCCAATCGAATAACCATCCTTTTGTCATATAAAAGGAGTTGTTGGGGTCTCATTTTAGAGCCAAGAATTAGAAAGGTGAAACTCTACCCAATTTCACTTCCCTTCCTTGCCCAAGCATTTGCAACCTTTTGTGAGTTACTACCTCAACATTCCCTCTTCAGCCCCTTTTCTTCCATGAAATCGATTCCCTTTCCTTGAGGTGATTAGTAGATTGTGAGAGGAGGCTTATTGAAGGTGCACTTGGAGAATTTTAAAGAGGAGCCCAGACCAGGTTCGCGGAATGGTGGCCTGTGAGGATTGTAAGTTTCAATATTTGTTTAATGAATAAAAGAATCTCTTTTCCCTGTCCCAAATGATGATGTTTTGTGTCTTTTATTTGATTTATACATAACATTTGATATCTAACCCTAATTTATGAATATAAATAGCATGCTTGTAGCCTTGTTTTCCTAGTCTTGGATGCAGGTCAGCTTTGGGAGGAGACTTGCAGCCGTTGGAGCTACGAAACTTGAGGAGATCATCACCAGACGTTGGATAAAAGGTACAGTTATCGATCTTCTCTTCTACTGTTTTTTGTTCATTTATTTTGGTATGTTTGGGGTAGTGTAGAAACTAGATTGAATTTTAGGAGGTCATTTTCTCGTTCTATATCCTAAACCCTGGTATAGTTATAGGGGGATTTTCCCGCTAACAACCACTTTGGTCGCACAATTCTTAGATTGTGTGCACAATCCTTTGTAGCATGATTTGTTACACCTTCGAATATATCACATAATGTTTCGATATGAATTCGATGGATTGTTGGGTCTAGTGCATCATTGAATTTGCAAAAATATTTTGTATGACCTTCTCTAGAGCATATTGTGCACCATAGTTTGTTGTGTGAAATTGACATATTTTTTATTGATTGTTGCAATTTTGCAAGCTTTTCTTCTAGTATTTTCTCAACGGTTGATGAAGCCGACATGCCTTCATTGTCCATTTCAATATGTTGGGATTTTTTCAATACTTCTTCACATGCCTGAAGATCATACATATGTAATGGAACTCCATTCTTTTGCAACAAGGTTTCCACATACCATTATAAAAACATTATTTCTTCAATTGCATGGGGAATTTGGATTAACATATCTTTAAACGTTTTATCATATTAATGGACAATTTCACCCAAATTCTGCTTGATTTCTTTTAGTTTTGTGCCGCTAGGTGGCTGATGTCTTGCATTTTGAAGAATGTGGAGAAATTTTGATTTATATATGTCTTCAAGTGTTGTTGATTGTCTGTGTAATTCATCAACCATGTAAGAGCTCTGGCTTGAAGCGCAACATCAAATTGTCCCATTTGTTTATCCTCATTAGTTATGTCGGTTGCATCCCAAAATTTCTCCCAAATGAACCAATGTCGTTTGGGATCTTTATCACATTCATAGATCACGATGTTATTTAGGCACATTGTTGTTTTTTCATATTTTTTGAAGCTGGAACTATTGCAAGAGTTTGGCTCCAAGTCGATTGAGAAGTTGAACTTCTTTCTTGAGTCAAAGTTTGAATATTTGACTCGACCAATACAATTTGTTGTTGGTATTTAATCGAGATGTATTCGATTTCTAACTGTGCTCATTCTTTGTTTGGGCTTGGAGCAACAGTCTAACAAGCTTTGTCTATACACTCGACAAATCATACTTTCAAGGGCTATGTCGATTCATTTTCACTGTTTGTTGAGTTAGAATCTTTCAAAAGTAGATTTGGCTAGGGGGTGGAGTCTGTGAGATCTCTTATATGAAGGAGTATATCCTTTGGTTGATTTTCGGTGTTTTCTTGTGCTTCAATTAGCATCGTATCTCTTTTCTGACCAACATTGTCAGTTCGACACCACACTCTTGGTGATTGTGTATCCACGTGAATTATTTCTCAGAGGAAGTCTGCAATACACGGCTTGGTACTTCTTGCAGGGAAAATTTGAACCACAGGTCCCGTGTCGTCGATCAACATATCAACTTGGTTAATTTCTTGTTGGGAACCACCAACTGCCTTACTCAATTGCAGACTTCCACTCTTCTCAGGAGCCATCAAGGCGCTCTCAAGGGATGCTCCAGTGATCTGTCACGCCTGGGTATGTTTTCTATGAGACTTTCGGGGATCCCTATCATTTCATAACTCTTCTCGCCTCTTTTTCCACTTATCCCACTGTAGTTTTTGTATATATGTTGAGGGTTTATGGGTATGCATTCGACATGCATACTTTGCACTTGATTCAATTATCTTCCTCCCAACTTCTGACATTGTTTACTTGGGTGTGCTTCAACTTCGACTTTGTTAAACCCTAATATTGGCTCATTACCCCTTAATTGGGGCATATTACATTAGTAATGTTATTTTATTTATGTCGGCTTTATTCCATTAGTTGTAATTATACCTCCTAGTCTCCTATACATACCAAGGAGACATTTTCATTTGGAATCAT
>ML785645.1:383737-410257 GCA_009831015.1 Picea engelmannii | reverse complement strand
ACAATAGTAAGCAGATATATATATCCATCCAATGAAAAGAATGATAACTGCATAAATAACCATCCAAAATGTAAAGTAGCTATTGAACTTAAAAGGGGTAAACAAGCATCTTATTATCCAATGTTTAAACTCAAGTTTAGATGGTTAATTAGGGTTGTTGTAAAGTGTTTTCAGAGTTCATAACTAGAATCCAAGTGGCTGTAGCATTAAATCGCTACAGCAACAACTTTTGACCACTAAAATGAACGCACAAGTTTTCCAAATGACAACCAAGGACAAATAGATAATTAATGGCCACTTGCTAGTAAATTTTAGGGTTGAAATTGTTAGAAAAATGAGTTTTAATGAAGATTTATGCAACCCTAATGGTTGTAGGTTTAATTTGTAACAATAGTAAGACTTTATTGGAAAAATGGGATGCCCTAGTGGCTTTAGGACATATGTAGTATACAGATTAAGTTCCACTTAAAACAATTTCAATATCTCAACTTTTCACAATTACTAATGCAATAATTTATTTCTCCAAAGCATGAGGACTAGTGCCTTTACTATTGGGTGATGGATTCTCTTGATTTAACGAGTTGACAATATTACTTCCTTGGGGATGTAAATCCTTTTACTCCCCAAGGCAGAGAAAGACCGACAAGGAAAGACTAGGAGGGTGTAATCCATTTTACTCCTCCTAGTATCCTTTGCACAATAAATGATTCAAGCAAAAAATGGACTTGGAGGGGGGTTGCAAGCCCTTCTAATCCCCAAGAATTTATCACATTAACCTTGCAACCAAGAAAGAAAGCGTGTGTAGCATGATAATCCTTACCTAGTTGAAGCATCAATAAGACAAACCCTAATTTCACCAAGTAAATTCCACCATAAAGCAAGAATAGGCCTCTAAGAGAGCTAGTGCATCAATCATCCATCCAATAGCAAAGAGAAATCATCACATGAGAAATGTTCAAAGAAGAGATAGGTAGAAAATTTCCAAATTGGCGCACTTTTTCCAAGTAGTCTCTTCTCAAGTGAGAAGGATATGATAAAAATGAAATGAGTTTGATATTTATTTATATCATACCTCCTAAACATAACTTTTCTGTTAAAATTTGCAGAAGAACAATGATATGACGGAAAATGATCACTAGCCAAATCTAATGTATTCACACCAATGTTACATATTTATAGTACAATGGGTAATTCCACCTCATGGAGAGATTTTCTCAAGATCCTAAAATCATGCATGATGACTAGGTTGGGAAATCTTAACTAACTCATTAGTCACCACTTGAGGATATATTTCTAATATCCTAAATGAATAATACAAATATAGGTGACAATTAGACTTAGTGATTGGTAATTTAAGCCATAGGCTAACATTCCCCCCCTCAATCACAAGTCCGATCAATAATACCAACAATTAAGCATAAACCGATATCATTTCCAAGTCTTCATACTGAAACTCTTGAGTTGAGCCTCAATGAAGAACTGGCTGAGAAAATCGCCAATCTAGATGTTGAATGGTTGATCTGAAATGAATTGGAAGAGAGCTAAGATATGGAAGTGAACAGTTGCAATATCTGAACATTCCCTGATTGCTTGAAAATTTGATCATTTTTCCAAGTATTTGAGCTTAGAAGAATCTGATGTCTTCTGCTAATTGGTGAACATGTAGTATGACCACTCTACTATCAGTGTATCACTGAAGTGCTCTCTGAATCTAGAGTTTGGGATAACCACTAACCAATTGATACCATGTATCTGATGGTTTTTTGGATGACCTCTAACCAAATTTGACACTTTTAGGTGTCCAACAACATCCCAATGTATGATGTGTATGATTCAATTGCAAATCATTGAACCATAATCATGCCAAAGTCTGCCATCTATAGACTACAGTTGCCCATCTAGAAGATTTGATGTCCATCTGGCATATTTGTTGTCAAAACTTTCAGTCTGACAACCATCTTGAATTCCATCATCATGATCCAGATTTTATGAGCAGAACGAAATGACTACAGATTATTACCAAATGCTTAACACAGAATAATAGAGATACAGTAAAACTGGTTTTTCTATTCAATAAGGAAATAAGCTGAAATTGTAAAATGCAGCGGAAAACAAGCTTGCTGGAATGGTGGCGGCTTATCTCTGAGAAGAGATGTGATGACTGTGATTATTCACAATAATATGATTACAATGAGGCTCTCAAGGCCTTTTTACAATAAACAAGAGTTTCAAAAACCCTAAACATCCAAAAACCTAACCCTAGGAGATGAAGCGCCAAAAGTCATGTGGGCCCCGTTTGGGTAAGTCAATACATCAACTTCCCGGGGTCGTAACTTTTGCATACGATCTCCGTTTTAGGCGTATGATAGCCCATTGGAAAGATCTATCCGAGGACTACAAAAGTTGCACAAATATTGCAACAGACCCCAAAAAACGTCGTTTAGGGCCTCAAAATGGATCCAGAAGTTCAGGACCCGAAAAAATGCTAAAAATAGTAAATTATCAAAATTGCTAGAAAGTTGTTTTGAGCCAGCTGGGAAAGGTGGATGGCCACCGATATCCACCTGGATCAATCCTCCATCCTTAGGAAGCAATGGTCTCCATTGCGTTGAGTTCCCCCATCAGATGACTAAATTTCTGTTGAATTTGGCCCCGGGTGAGCCACTTGCCTTGGTGCAGGAGTTGCCCTACTTTGACGACTTGATAAAGTTGGATCCTTTGTTGTCGAGTGCCCTTGATCTGTGTGTCCACAATCTGATCACTGGATACCTATTGTATGTAGTCAGGGTTGAGCTCTGTTGGTGTCAGCTATTTTTCTACGTCTAAGGTATCCAATAATGGTGGGAAATAAGGCCGAAGGAGGTCCACGTTAAACACTGGGTGCATGCCAAGGAAAGGAGGAATGTTGAGCGCAAAATCATTATCCCCCATAGCCTTGGTGATGGTGTACGGCCCATATCAGAGTGGATGAAGATTCCGATGGGGTCCTGTAAGGCGTTCTTTCTATAAGCGCAACCAAACTTTGTCACCCACCTGAAACTTATGTGGAACCCGATGTTGATCATGGTGCTACTTGTACTTGTCATTAGACTTCTGTAGGATATCCTAAACCTGTTGGTGGATGTGTTGGATCCTCTCAATGAATCGGGTGGCTTTGGCAGCCTTAGTTGTTGTGGAGAGGAGTCGGTCGAGGTGACCGCAAGGGGAAGTGCAACATCTAGGGGACCCAATGGTTGGAATCCCAACCCCACCTGAAAGGGGTTGTGGCCGGTTGAGCTATGCAGGGCTCGGTTGTAGCTATGTTGGACATAGGGAAGACTCTCATCCCATGTGCGAGGGTGCTTGGAATTATACATGCGCAGGATATGCACGATCATTCGATTTACGACCTCTGTTTGGCCATCTGTCTGGGGGTGGAAGGTCATGGATTTGGTGAGCTTGGTGTCCAACAGTGACCAGAGGCTCGACCAGAATGTGTTGAGGAATCGACTGTCCTGGTCTGAGACAATGGTTTGTGGGATTCCAAAATGTACCCAGACTCATTCAAAGAAGAGCTTGGTAGTGACTTCTGCTGTGATGCTCTTCTTCCAAGCAACCAGAATCGCCATCTTAGAAAAGCGATCGACAACCACAAAAACACAGTCATTTCCCCTCTTGGTGGACGGGAGGCCTGACATGTAGTAAATTGAGATGGATTCCCATGGTTTGTTAGGAGTATGAAGAGGGGTGTACATGCCCTATTTCTTAGTGGTTAGTTTGGCAATAACGCAAGCAGTGCAAGACCTGATATACTTGTTGACCTCCTGTCGAATTTTCGGCTAGTAGAAATGTTTTTGTAGCATCGCCACTGTCTTTTCGATGCCGAAGTGTCCTGCCACTTGACTGTAGTGGGCTTCCCAGATCAGCTTCGCTCACTCACTTGAGGGAACACATATATGGCCTAGACAACACAACAACCCATCCTGAAGATGGAAATTATCGAGAACTGCCTTTGCACCCAACATTTGGTAGGTGGTGGCGAAGTTCGGGTCTGTCTCATAGAGTTGGGGCCATCCAAAGGTCTCATGGCCGCAGGAGTCTAGCACTGTGGTGAGTGTCGCTACTGGTGGTCTGCTGAGGCAATCAATGACACAGTTGGTGCTTCCTGTTTTATACTTGATGTTGAGGTGGAATTGCTGCAAGTATGTGGACCACTTTTGATGGTGGTCATTCTGCAGTTTTCCTTCTGTCTGCATGAACTGCAGTGGCTTATGATTAGTGTGGATGAATGTCTCCCTCCCAAGAATGTAATGTCTCCACTGGCGACAGGCTTGCACAATGGAGTACATTTATTTGTCGTAAGTAGGGTACTTACAGACAACATCTGATAGTGTCGCACTATGATAGGCCACGGGGTGGTCGTGCTGCATGAGAATGGCACCCACAACATAGTTTGAAGCAACAGTCTCAATCTCAAAGGGTTGTTGTAGGTCTGGTAGTGAAAGTACTGGGGCTGAGCACAAGTGCTGCTTCAAATCATTGAACGCTTTTTGTTGGGGCTGGCCCCATGCAAATTTCACCTTACCACCACCCCTGGTTATTTGGCTGAGGGCCCATGCAATATGGGAGAATCCCAACACAAACATGCGGTAGAAATTGGCAAGTCCCAAGAAGCTCTGAAGCTCCTTGAGTGTGGTTGGGGCTGGCCAGTCACGAATGACTTGGATCTTGGCTGGATCCACATGTACGCCATGTTGATCAATGATGTAGCCTAGGTAATGGACCCACTCCATGCCGAAGGATCATTTTTCCAAGTTGGCATATAGCTTGTGCTGTCGCAGGGTGTGCAAAACTTGTTGAATATGCTGCAAGTGTTCATCCCAAGTCTTGCTGTAAATGAGAATGTCATCAAGATACACCACTACAAAATTATTGGTGAATGGTCGTAGGATATCATCCATCATCCTCATGAAAGTGGCTGGAGAATTTGTCAGACCAAAGGGCATGACCAACCATTCAAAAGGGCCTTCCTTTGACTTGAAGGCAGTCTTCCATACATCTGTCTGTTCTATCGGGACCTGGTGGTAGCCAGACTTTAGATCAATCTTACTGAAGTATTTTCCCCCCATGAGTTGATCAAGGAGGTCGTTGATTTGGGGAATCGGGTACCGGTTTCTGACTGTGATTTTATTCAGAGCCCCATAATCAATGCAAAGTCGCCAGGTTCCATATTTCCTCTGTACCAGCACGATTGGGCTCCTGCAATGTGATGATCTAGGACGGATGTGCCTCTTGTGGAGCAATTCTTATATCTGTCGCTTGATCTCCTCATTCTCTAATAGAGAGCAACGATAGACTGGCCCATTGGGCAGTGGTGCGTCGGGGGTCAGATCGATGGGGTGCTTGACCTGGCAGTGCAAAGGTACCCCGGTAGGTGAGGAGAAGATATTCGAGTATTCTTCCACGACCTTATCTACTTGCTTCTGCTGTGTGGAGAGGTTGGCCACAAAGACGTTGGATGTGGGTGTGATTTTTCTCTCATTCTGAGAGCGGATCATGAAGAAGACAAACTTCCCCGTCTGAGAGATGACCTTCTTGCATTTCTTAGCAGAGATCAAGGAAATAGCACTAGGTGGGACAACCTCGGGTATCCTGTACAATTTCCTGTTCAAAGTAATAATAACACTACGAGGCCTAGACTCATATACAACATGACGTTTCCATAAATAAGGTTGGCCCAAAAGAACATCACAAACTTCGAGAGGAGCAACATCACACAATACCTCATCTTTGAAGGGCTTGATGTCGTACGACAGTCGACACTGTTGGCTGATGTAGAGATCGCTTCCTTGGCGGAGCCATCCAATGGTGTAGGGTTGTGGGTGCGGTGTTGTCGGCAAGGCTAGCCGCTTGACGACCTCTGCTAAGATGAGGTTCTTCTAGCTACCTTTATCAACAATGAAGTGCAGTGGGGTGCCTTTTACCCACATCTGGGAATGGAAGAGGCGCTCTCCTTCTTCTGGCTCGTCTGGTTCACCATGCTGGAGCTTGGTGGTAGCAACGGTGGCACTGGGTTCCGCGTCAATGATATGTCTTCCCCTTTCTGGTTCTGACTCAGAGTCAGAACCCACATCTGATTTAGAGGATTTCACTTCAGACACCAGTGTCTGCTTTGAGTGACAGTCAACAGTGTTATGCCAAGGGCTCTTATGGAAGTCGCACCACTTCCTGGTATCTTTCTTTGTCTTTCCAGTGTCCTTCTTTGCTTGCGGCTTGGAATGGTTGTCCTGATACTGTGCATATTTTCTTTGTCCTTTGTTATGTGGTTTGTGGCCACCCTTTCCTAGCTTTTGTTGTGAGGGGTTCCCCGACCCAAATTGTCGCATCTTTTGTTTGAGCTTCTGCTCGATTTTGACGGCATATCGGTAGACCGCGCCCAAGGATGGGATGTCCATAAATTCCATTTCGGTCTGGATGTATCTATGCATAGCACCGCGATACTTGAGCACCATATGTCTCTCCGAATCTTTGATACCCAACTTGGTGAGCAAGGTAAGGAAGATATTTGTGAAATCTGGCACTGCTTAGTCTCTTTCTTGCCGCAGTTTGGTCCATTTGGTATACAAGTCGTCATAACTTCCGACAGGGTAGTATTGTTCCTTAATAACATCTCTGAAGGATTCCCAGGTGGTCATGACTATAAATAATGAAGGTTCATGTATTTCCTTTTGCTCACAGAAAGTTTCCCACCAATCTTTGACATGGGGAACAACTTTGAGGAGCGCAAAAGTAATCTTATCTCTATTAAAAAAGTTATGGACAGAGAAATACCCTTCTAGTAGATTCAACCACTTGTCTACAGCATTTACGTCTATCTGACCTTCAAATATAGGAATATCGAAGTTTATTTGTACCTTGAAGGGGGCGGTGCCTCCGCTCGAAGAAGATCCGTCGCCTGTTGGTATTTGTCGAAGGATTTGCGCGAAATTATCCATCATCTCGTTCCTCTGTTGCATGAGGGCTTCCTCAATCAACAGTTTGAAAGGATATCCTGTCCCGTCATCTTTCTTTTCTCCTTCCATGAGAGGTCGCTTAGGTGTGCGAGAGATTTTGTCCTCAAGAGAAACAAGCTCGAGACCCAAATCTTTGTACTTCGACCTCGTTGGGGACATGCATTAAGACAACAAGGAGCAGACCACTCTGATACCACTGATCCAGATTTTATGAGCAGAACGAAATGACTACAGATTATTACCAAATGCTTAACATAGAATAATAGAGATACAATAAAATTGGTTTTCTATTCAATAAGGAAATAAGCTGAAACTGTAAAATGCAGCAGAAAACAAACTTGCTGGAATGGTGGCGGCTTATCTCTGAGAAGAGATGTGATGGTTGCGCTCATTCGCAAGAAGATGATTACAATGAGGCTCTCAAGGCCTTTTTACAATAAAAAGGAGTTTCAAAACCCCTAAACATCCAAAAACCTAACCCTAGGAGATGAAGCGCCAAAAGTCATGTGGGCCCCATTTGGGTAAGTCAGTACATCAACTTCCCGGGGTCGTAACTTTTGCATACGATCTCCGTTTTAGGCGTATGATAGCCCATTGGAAAGATATATCCGAGGACTACAACAGTCGCACAAAAATTGCAACATACCCCAAAAAACGTCATTTAGGGCCTCAAAACGGCTCCGGAAGTTCAGGACTCGAAAAACTTCTAAAAATAGTAAATTATCAAAATTGCTAGAAAGTTGTTTTGAGCCAGCTGGGAAAGGTGGGTGGCCACCGATATCCACCTGGATCACATCAATTCCCCCCTTTTTCAGTTGAAAGGAGAGACCACAAGTGGTTTCATGAACCATCGTCATTTGATTTTTGAACTCCCCCTCTGAAGGTGCAAAAGTGTTACATCATTGTACTCCCCCCTCTAGACTCAAGAGAGTACCACACTTATTCCATTTGTGTACAACAGAAAGTGGGCATGTGGAAACAACCACATGTTATCTCATCCCGTGAGGGCGATGCTCGAAAGCTACGCCATAAGGGGACCACTTATGTGAGGTACAAAAATGTTATGTGTTGCAAGATTGGTCTTTACTCGAGATTGAATTCTACGGTAAGACTTATATAATCACTTGGTTGTTGATGACCACTGCCAAGGATTAGTCCACTCATAGTGAATATTCAATCTTGTAGTTTTCTTTAGTGTTGAACATATGTCTGAAGAATGGTTATGCTTGCCACAAGGCTAGCAAGGATGAAGATCAAAACACTGATTCTCCATGTGACCAACTTGATTACAATGTTGGCACTTCGCTGAAAACCCCCCTTTCGTAGGTGATTATCCATTTCTGCATACCAAGATCAAGGAGCTTGTTTCAAGCCATATAAATCCTTCACAAGTTTGCAAACTTTATGTTCTTGTCCTTTAGCTTCAAACCCTTGTGGTTGAGTCATGAAAATATCTTCCTTTAGACTTTTTAGCTTTAGTGAAAAGAAAATCTTCTCCTGATTGTTTTCGTTTTCCAAATGTTTTACTATGTTGAGCCAGTAATTCACTAAGTGAATCAAAGTTCATAGTTGATAACTTATCAATCATTTGCAAAGTCTCAAGAAAATGTTTTTAAGATTGAGGCAATCCATTTATCTCAATGGAGACCAAAAAACTATCTTCCAGTTTAGGAAAATCACCCTTGATGATTTCCTAATGAATGTTCTTAATTCTTGAAATGTATTCTAATACATCATCATTATCTACTAATATTTGTTTAAGCAATTTCATTTGTAGATCAAATATTTGAGATGCAACAGGAGTATCAAAGAGTTTCTTAAATTGATTCCAAGCAGACCATGCATATTTGGAATTCTCAGTAGGTACAAACATGTGTTTAGTTACAAAAGAGCGCAATAAAGCAAGTGATTTTTCATCTTTTAATTTCCATTTTTCTAAAGAAGTAGCATCGGTTGGCTTAGTTGGAGAAATACCACCATCACAAATATCATGCCATAATTCATTATAAATCAAAGTGTTTCGCATGTGCTGACTCCATGATTTGTAATTCTTGGGTCCATCTAACTTATCTGATTCTGTGAATACATTGATTAATTTAGACATGATGGTAGATTGCCTTATTTAAAAAAATTGCAAGTTAATGATGAGACCACCACACTGAATAATCCTCAAAACAACAAAAGAGAGACACAAGGCACCAGAAAGAAAGACTACACAATCCATGCAAAAAGAGAACCTTTAAGGGCTTGGCCTTGAACCTTTAAAAGTCTCGTTGAAAAAAGAGTTTGAGAGAGTATTGCACTAGACTCTTCTAAACTTTCAAGTTTCACCAAGATCCTGTAAAATTCTACATAGCCATACAATCTCACATGTTGCTTCCCAAGCTGATATGTACTCTGCCTCTGCTGAAGAATTAGAAAATGTTGTCTGCTTTTTGCAATTCCAATATACTGTTGTTGAACCCATATTCATTAAATAACCTGAAGTGGATGTTCTATCATCAATGTCACCTGCAAAATCAACATCTGAATATCCAACAAGTCTAAAATTTTTGTTTATTTTGTAGAGAAGACCAAAATATTTGGTGAGATGCCAAGAGAAAGGGACCTTTGGTGAGATGCCAAGGTTGAGATCTTTGGTGAGATTCCCATATTTGGTGAGATGCTAAGAGATCTTTGGTGAGATGCCAAGATCAAGGCTTGGATCAAGAAGGTCTTTGATTCAAGGAGGTCTCAGATAGGTGGAGAAGGGATTCCATCTAGAGATCAGGTCAAGTGTTGATGCAGAGAGGGTTGGATCACAAAGGATTGTGATTCAAGATCTTGGATAGGTTGAGACAGACTTCCATCTAGAGATCATGCAAGTCAAGCATGAGAGAGAGTTGAGAAAACCTCAGGTGGGTTTCAGAGGATCGAAGCTAGAGCAAATCTCAACGCCGTATGGAAGTATCCATGCGGGTTTTTCGTACATGTACATGGGTCTCAGTGGATATAGTAGCGTACATACACAGGTTGGATGAAGGAATATCGTGTACACCTTAGGAAACACTGTGGTATAGGTTCGTACAACAACATAAACATTGTCAGGTTTATCTGTAGTGTATATTCTCTTAGTGGGCCATTTTCCTTGTTACATGAGGCTTGATTTGACCTTAATAAAAGTATCTTGGAACTGGTTTTCCCTCTGAGGTTTTTCCTATTGGAATACTAAGAGGGGGGGGGTGAATCTATATTACCCTTTCTTCACAATTAACAATTACTTTTTATATTTTATTGATCACCACAATAAATCAACAATGAATTGTATGCAAAATCAATTATATAAATATATTTAACATCAATTACAAGGTTTTATAAAGAATAGTAAAGGACACCATTTCATTTTAGAGCACCAACTCTAGCAGACACTGATCCCCTTCTTCAGAGCACCAACCCTAGGAAGCACCAACTCCCTCATATTTAGGGCACCAACCCTAGGAAGCACCAACTCCCTTGTACTTAGGGCACCAACCCTAGGAAGAACCAACTCCCTTGTATTTAGGGCACCAACCCTAGGAAGATCCAACTCCCTTATATTTTACAATTTGCTTAGTAAGGATATGAATCCTTCCATGCTCCTCCCTTCCACCCTTACTGCCTAAGAACCAATAGTTCTTCTTCTTGGACTCTGGTTTTGTTTTTATCTTCTTATCTAGACTATAGAGACACATTCTTCTCACCACTCTTTCTCATTTATATACTCTTCCAACTGGTGTGAGCTATGAAACATTGTGTCCCTTTGTTTGGACCATCACACCTCTTCATTAACAATAATCTCATTTTGTTTTTCTTTATTGAAATATTATCGATAAGCCTTTTAATTTTAATGAAAATGCTTTTCATTAATCGATCACATGTATGGATCGATTTCACTTAACTTAATTTCATGTCTCTACAAATATTGTAGAAATCAAATTCTATAGAGGTGCTTCCTTCAAACCATTTACATATGATCATAGGCGCAGGACCACAGGCTTATTAATTTAAGCATTGCCTCTACTTTCACCCTTTGTTTCTTTATTGCATATGACCGCAGGTGGTGACCAGGCGCTAAGCCAAGCTAGTGATTGATCACTTATAAAAATTAATGATCACGTTTTAATGTCACGATGAGATGGACGGTTCTCATTTACTTTGAAACTTCGACTATTCATGGCTTCTGAATTCAGGAGTAGCAATTCTTCTGGAGTGATTACCTACCCAATAAGTCATAAAGCGACGGTGACCGCTTACTGTCGGTTAACACCTCCACTTATGCTATCCTTCCACTATGCTTGATCATTGGTTGAGAATGCCCCCAAAGTAGATCAACGATTAGCGTTGACTTCGACCTTTGACGCTTCGGGTGATTTCTCCTTCAAATTCCTTCAATCTTTCAGAGTTCATTTCATCGAAATAGATCGAATGGTTGGATTTTATTCGCACTATGAACAATTCTCGTTCATTTCGAAACTTTGGGACTTCAGGTATTTGTTGGTGGTGAAACTCTTGAAGTACATACTCCCATAGTGATGTAGCTGCGGATGTCACTTGTGACTTGGCACTGGATGAGTGGCTGCCACGTGTCACTTAGATTCGTGATTTACACGTACCTAAAATTCTGATTTCATCTTGACACTTGTCATTATCAAACTGTGCCATGTGCCCTTTCTAATGTGGTTTATTGATGTAGATCTCTTGATGTGGCACATGTTCTTCTCTTGGATCTAACGATTGTCCCAACTCCCGAAATGTATGTCAGATCGACGATTGAGAGCGACTTCGAAACTTCAGCCTTCGAGTGAACTCATATGTTCTGAATCCTTTTTTTCCGAAGTGGTAAACGTCGAAGTTGACAATTATTCTGATCCAGCGACCATCATGTATTGTATAGATCCGATGGTCCTCGTTTAACCTGAAAAAGATTAAATCAATCCAACGACTATGAGGAATTCGGGTATTCGAAATATTAGGCCTTTTGCCTTGCTTATCCTATCCTTCTACTTTCCTTGATCAATGGTTGGGATATTTCCTGAAGTTTTCCTTAGATTAGATGACTTGCATCTACTTAGGGACACTTTGTGGCTTACCCTGTCCTTCCACTAAACTTGATCCAATGATCGGGATACTTCCCAAAGTGTTCCTCAGATTGGATAACTCATGTCCACTTCGGGACTTCGACCTTCAGGTAATCTTACATGTTCTCAACCCTTTTCTGTCGAAGTGGTCAGTGTCGAAGTTGACCATTTCTACCTTGGCGCACTCTGAATAGATCAACGGTCGAGGGGTTTTCTAGATCTGACGGTTGATGGGGGTTCGTGACTTTGGGGCTTTAGCCTTGGTATTTTCTTATCTTATCCTTCCACTTTACTCGATCCAATGATCCTGTATTGTTGAGGGGTCCCGACTAGCACGATGTTTAAAACTATCATCGAGATCCAAAATGAAAACTGCACGTTGGTAGTGGAACTAATGCCAACCTTAGATCTATTTGTGGGTGACCATCGACGGTCGGTGTGGATTGCAGAACCATAACTTATGCGTGGTTTAGCCCATCGCCCAAACTCCACAATTGAAGTTGTGCGATTGTTGGTGGATCAACCATAGTCATCGATGTTTGAATCGATAAGGTCTGACGGTCTAGAATAATTGTGGGATTGGAAATAACGTGTAGTTTGATTCTCCCTTCATGCTCCTCAATCAATCCCTGCCCTGTATCTAGTGTTTGTGTATCCAACGGTCCTATTTTAACCCGTGGGGATTTCGATCCCGATCACGTTTCTGCAATGCGCTTTCCTTTCTGAGCTTCATGTGCGTTATCGGTTGTTGACATCAATGACAATACATCAATGACAATATGTCCAACATTTCCAAGGGTTTAAACCCTAAAATATTGTTGTCTTGTGCATGGGATTTTGGTTTCCTAATTTATGGTTATTTTATTTTGAGCTAACTGTAGGGTGTTGTGTTGAAGTGGTAAAATATTGACATGGTATCAGACGATAACAAGGGTTGAGTCTAGGAAAATCAACAACATCATTTCAAGAATTGACTGTAGCATGGAGTACATAGGTGTGATCAAAGGCTTTGTTGTAGGTAGCCTATACTGCAAATATAATTCCTACTCATGTGGTTGTTGGATGGAAATAATATTCGCTTTCTCTTGGCATAATTGTTTATTTGAAGAATTAGGTTAATATCCATGTTTAGGGTTTTTTATCCTTCATTTTTGCATTCTTATTTAGATAGTAAGGAGGATCATTATTCTACCGAATAACCTTGCTTTGATACCAATTGTTAAAATATGCAGAAGAACAACGATATGACGGAAATGGCTCACTAGCCAACTCTAATGTGTTCACACGAATGTTACATATTTATAGTACAATGGGTAATGTCACCCCATAGAGAGATTTTCTATAGATCCTAAAATCATGCATGATGACTAGGCTAGGCAATCTTAACTAACTCATTAGTCACCACTTGGGGATATATTACTAATATCCTAAATGAATAATACAAATATAGGTGACAATTAGACTTAGTGATTGGTAATGTAATCCATAGGCTAACATTTTCCACATTCAAAGGGTAAACCACAAGATAAGGGTTAATTCTCCCTTAATCTTGCCCCTTTGCAAAAATAATGTTATTTAATTCACAATTTGCACATGAAAGAAACCCTAAAAGTATGACGTCGCCCTTTCTAAGGCAACGTTTGGCACTTTTGGTCAAGTCGTTGGGTTGAAGATGAATACGCTAGGCCTCCAAAGGCCATGTGTCCACATGCCAAGCTTTTCCTCCATGATCCAAGACGTTCTTCCTTAAAATCGTGTCATGTGTCCTCATCACCACCAAAACCATTACCCATGCATGACGTCAAACCCTCCAAGTGTGACTTTTTGGCCTCCAAAGGTAAAACATTGGGCTAGCAGGGGCATGGGAGAGGTCCTCCAAGTCATCTCTCAAGCCTCCAAAGGATTTCATCATCGTCCGGTGTGTGTTCTATAGTATCCAATCAGTGGGATTCAAGCCCCAAGGAATCCCAAGCCATGCTTGTTCTTCCAAATCTGTCCACCAACTAGGTCTTGCAAAGACAATGAATACGCCCTCCAAGGATATCAAGTCAAATGCATCATGGTAAGTAAATCAAATTGATAAAAGAGCCATCTAAGCATATACATCCAAACCACCTCATCAAAATAAACAAGTGTTCAAAGACCATATGCAATTTTCCAAGTGTAAGTATGGGAGGGTTAACAAAGCGACCTATTGGGTGAATCATACCTCAAGTTTATGAGTGTTTCCTAAGGGGACCCCTCTCTAGGTCATGTGAAAAAAGTGACATGGATGGGGGAAATACCTTTGGTCATGGTTTTCATGACATACAAGGTATCATAGTATCTCATTTATGGGTGCCTTTGTAGAGGGTGTGTTGCACCTTCATTTTTAATGCAACCTTTTTCCAAGCCCATTTATTGCCTTTTATTCTTTTAATATGTTTATATATTGAAGCCAAGGTGGGGCATCTACCTAAGCATGAAAAAAAATTCCCATCTTGACTCTACCCTGGTCACATCATGCTTCCCCAAGTTTAAGACAATGTGTGGGACTTCTACCTAAGCATGAAAACAATGCGCACACATGCTCCACCTTGGTTGAAATTTTGCATTAGTTATATTTACGAGTCCCATCAGTTTCTCATGAGAGACATTTCATTTTCCTCGAGATCCTTGGGCAAGCATCTAAAAGGTTCATGATTGGATTTTATATTTTTCTAGCTATAAGCCTCTAGGCCTTTAGTCCCTTCTTCCCATGAAATGAAGAACAAACCCTTTTTGAGTCAGTACACCCGAAAATACCAAAGGAAATGAGATGATGGGAGGAAGCATGGAAAGTGAAAAGTATGGTTGAGAATGGAACGATGACATGTCAAGAATACCTCTCAGTCGAAAACCTATCCCTAAGGGTGACCCACTTACTAGGGCACAATGTCAACCACCAAAGTGAAACAGGACAAAGCGCATAATTTCCAAGTAGACGTTACATAATCCAAAGTAGTTTAAAATGTAACAACCTCAAATGCCTCAAATATTGAAATGATACTCACCATAACACTTGACGTGTACTTCATGGAGAAAGAGCCAATGTCCTAAGGAAGACAACTTATGTGTTGGATACCCTCATGATGAACCTGTAACTATGGTGGCGAAGCGGGTCTCTGTCTGTGCAAGTGGACACTCCTGGTCAAGCTGTCTCTCGGTACTCCATGTATACAACCTGAGGGCCTAGAGACATATTCTCCTTAGTTATCCCTGGGAATTGGGGATAACATATTCACAGAGTAAATTGTATCTTACAATCAATGCATAATCAAAATATATACACAATCCAGTTGATTGAAAATAGAACATGTTGATGACATCAAATAGTATGCAATTGAGGCACTAGCTCATAATATCCCAAGTTTAGGGGAGCATCCTTTTTCAAGTAGAAAAAGTCTCCTTTGTGTTCAGAAATATGTGCCCAATCAGGGACACCATTTTCAAAGGGGAGGGAGCTCTTATGTAATCTTGCCTCCATCACAACCATTCTTTTTCCTTTTCTGGTAGATTGGGGAATCCTTAGTCTAATTAGTCATTTTAGGTAGGAACTATCAACAACAGACAATTCCAAACATAACACAAATCATTCACCATATATGCATCCATACAGGATATCAAATAACAAAGGAAATCACATGAATGGTTGGGATTATAAGTGAAATAGTGTGTGTGTGTGTCTTTCCTAAAACCTTTGGATGTATTTCTCTTCCATAAGTTAACAATATCCTCCTTAAAACTTAGCATGAAAACCTATATGATTCTCCAGGCTATGACTATATGTGCACGTGGGAATGTGAATTCCTATTCCAAGTCATAATCACATGCACAAGTATAAATTCATATATAAATTGTTTACATACACCTGTTTTAAATGGCCATTTCCAACACACTAAACAACTTTAGTACAACTATAATGTCATACTACAAGTAGGATTTCCCTATTCGTAAAACTTCTAGACATGTATCAAATTGAAAGGGTAGATGCAGTCAATATTTTTAGAGGATTGAGCACCTACAACTCACCATATGAGTGATTAAACAAAGTTGAGATGAAAATTAAGATCCCTGAGACACACTCACAACAAGTTATTCACATTATATAGTATGTGTAAACTTGAAGCAAGGTTTCCATATCTCTTCCATCATATAAAGGGAGGAAAATCCTTGAATTTCATTGCCAAATGATCCTCATAGAAATTTAAAACTTGTTATGGCATGCACTTCAAACCCCAAGCGGTGAAGTCTTCCACGATTGATAGAAATTATAGGCAACTACCCTAAATAAAAAAATTGTTAAGTAAACCCTTATTATCATTAGAAATTTTTCCAAAACCTTATCAAGATAAGGCTATAAATGCTGCCAACAAGATCCATTTGAGCAATAGGTCATTTAAACCAAAAAGTTTAAATGTAAGAACCATGTTGTTCATATTGCTAAAGACAAAGTACAAAAATCTACCATGACCTCATTATGAATAACTAGCACTAATACAAATTGCAATGTTGGGTTAAGACATAAGATATTTTAAACCCTGCAACCATGGTAATCCTTGGTCAAATACATGTTGGATAAGGGGAAAATCAAAGGAAAACACATGCAAACAGAATTTTGAAATGGGTTATGAGGAATCAAGAGAATGGACAAAGTTTTAAAGTGTACTCATGAAACGCCAAGCCATCTTTCTCATGTAGCATACATATGAAACAAAGGCATATTAATGACTATTTATTTGGGTTGTAATTACCTCATTTCCACCCTCCTTCAAACTTTATGGATAAGTGGCATCCATGCTTGTTCGTGCTCCAATAGTTTCCATGAAGTATGCCCAAATCAAACCTCCTCTATTCAATATATACAAGGAATAAGGGCTCAAGGTAAATGATCAAACTTGGCTTTCATTAAGCTCTTTAGATTTAGAAGTGAAGCCAAAACATATACCCAAGTCCTCAATCCTTACACTTCCTTATTCATGGACTCAAAACTCAAAAAATGGCTTGGTTTCATATAGGGGAAATGCAAGCTCAAGATTGAATTATTTCTTCTCCCACAAAACATGTAGCATAATAATGGACTATAATATGAATTAGGTCAAGCTACAAAGGTATCTCACCTCCAATATCCATCATTCTCTCACAAGAAAGGCCTTTATTTGCTTATTATAATTGATACCCACAAACCTTGCATTTAATGTTTTGTAAGGTGGATATTTGTTAATGTGTTTCACTTTGAACCATAGACATTTACCCTTTTCCAAACATGTAAACTTAAGTGAATGGTGAGGCCTTTACTTCTAAACATACTTTATAAAAACAATTGCATTGGTGGCCAATGTTTATAACTTGCATTGCATGTCACCTTAAACACAAGAAAATTATTTTGGAGATAAGTTATTTATTGGCCTTCTTAACCATGTTTCACTTTGTTGTAAGAGAAATATATCAAATCCACTAGCACTGGAACATAAAAACCATGCAAGAGTTGTGAGCATATTCATATATTTACAAACAAGTCCATGAAATATGACATGACTAGTCATGCTTCATGGGCATATATGTCATCATGTCAGTTTTAAAACATCTCGATAAAGAGCTAATGATGAGCTCACTATATTACGAGCATCCACCTATCATTCCAATATCATAAGCCACCATGAGTCATCAGATCACATATCAGACATGAACATTAGTCATCAGTCGGATACATTATCCAACTATTAAATGATCGCACATCAACAACATATCAAACAAAGCATAAGCTTTTAAATTGTAATATATTCATTAGTCTAACTTTAGTGTACACCAGGACGATACATTGTAGTGATTATAAGGGGTTCTGAACTATTGATCATTAACTATGGTTGTTACACGTCAATATTACTCAATTGGATAAGTGTCGCATGTTCCTCTCAATTGTCGTAAGTGTCGCATTTTCCTTACAACTGTCGCAAGTGTCGCATGTTGTTCACAAGTGTCGCAAATGTTGTTCAAGCATACTGCCATGATGACGACACTAAGGAGGCACTTAGAATACCTCGTACATCTGATTTGGAGGAAGGAGAATGATTAACTGAAGTCAAGAATCTCTTGCCACCTGAAAGGAGCTCTTAAACTAGGGTTTAGAGGGAGAGCGCTCCCCTATGGCACCCTTAGGAGCACTTGCACTCCCCCACAAGGTACTAGGGAGCGTTATAACACCAAATCACCCTTTTGAAGGAGCGCTACCCATCTTTGAAGCATTGGCGCTCCCCTTGAGCCTACTAGGGAGCGTTATCGCGCCCTGATGCCCCTTTTGAGGGAGCGCTGTCTAATCTAGGCAGTGGTTGATTTGTTGAGGAGAATAAGGGGAGGATCTTTCAAGTTTGGAAGGCAGTTGCATTCGAATTCTTGGTTCAATCATAAGATCCTTGATCTAAGGAGGGAATTCCTCAATCTACCCTAAATATACCTCAAGAGTTTAAGCCTCTCTTAACCTATATAAGCAGGCTCTATGATGGTGAAAAGGGGGAAGAATTGCTAGCATGAAACCTATGATCTCATAGAAAACACACAGTGAACTGGAGGAGAGTAATCATTGAAGCTACTGTCGTCTGGATCGTGGATCTTTCGAGCAAGGGTTAGACAAAGGGGACTTGACGAAGCTGTCGCATTCGCATCTACGGTTGTAAGCTACTTCTGTCACTGTTCTCATTAATATGACACGCTTGGCCTGTTTCTTTCTAGTTTGTTTATGATCTTACATAAACTTATCTCTGGTAGATAGATCTATTTTCAAGCTAATATCAATAGAGTAGGAAGTGGTCGTACTGTTGTTTTGTCTACAGAGCTCATCGAGGAGCGAAAGATTGGAGCTCAACTCGAAGCGTGCAGGGACAAACGTCGATAAAAAGGTACTTTTGTTCTCCTTCCTCCTCATGCATTAGTTTGTATAGATTTGAAAGGAAGTCAGTGTCCACGTTAAGAACTTTATGTCTTAGAGTTAACAGTCTAGCTCTTTGAGGCAATCTACCTGTCTGCAGGGAGATTTTCCTACAACAGAAACTGACGACTCCACTGGGGAGTCCTCAAATCGAAACCTTTTTGTTTTGATTTCTCCTCATTGACCTTGTCTTACCCCTTGATTGTTTTCAGACCTGGTTCACCCCTCTTTGATTGATTTCATGAGCTGATTAACTCCCTACCCCATTACACTCAGCTTGATTGTCGAGACTAGACTGCAATTTTTCGATTTTTTGACATTTTTAGGAGCTTTTTGAACCTGGCACCCCTGTGCCTATGTTAACAGAGCACCAACGCTCCCTGAGTGCCTTACACAGAGCACTATAACGCTCCTTTCCCTTTACAACAGAGCGCCAACCCTCTTTTGGCCAAAAAACTTTCCAAAATTGCTTTTTCAGGGTTTAGCTTCTGTATTTTCACTTGTTGAGCCTCTCTGTGAGTCAATGATTCTTCCCATTCAACTTTGGCATCCTTCTCTCTGAGGAACAAACACCTTACTGTTTGGATTTTGTAGACTTCTTCATTGTTGTTGAGTTTTTCTGCTGATTGGGAGTTTGAAACCAATGCATTTTTGTTCTCTCCTTTTTGACCGAGCGATAAACTCTGGTGAAGGACATCTGAAGTCTATGGATCTATCCATTTGGTTTTAGTTAAGGTCATTGTTCTTCGACATTTCTTTTGGTGTGAAGTTCTTGATTTTTCTTTGTTTTTTCTTTTCTTTTGCTTCTTGTTTTTTATCACAACAAGAGGGTGTATTGTTTGTACGAAACCTGCTTGTGTTCATCTGAGTTTTCTTGATCTAAAAGGATAATTGGCAGGAAAAGTGTTGTTTCGAATTAATCATTATTCACATACAAACAATAAAGAGACATCTTCATGATTGATTTTGCATATTAGAAGGTATTTTCAAATTTTTTTAACACCACATCGGATATGATTGAAGAATATTTGTTTGAGGACATTCCTTATTAGTGCTTGTTAGTGAAAATAACTCTCTCTCTCTCCCTTAAATAGATGTTCATTGAAAAGAAATGAATTCTTATCATCTTTGATGCACTTTTTGGAGACCGAGTCATAATTCCATCTGTTTCACTTCCATGCACCCCTTTTTGAGTAAAGAACAACTATAAAATGAACGCTAATTAAAAATTATCTAGAACATTTTCTTTTCTAGGATCCTCCACCAACAATAGACTAGGCTTAGTACTTTGGATTAGGCTGTGAGCATAACTCTCCAAAGTTTCCAAAACAAACATTAGCATCCTGAGTTAGGGAGAGTCAAATCCAATTGTCGTATAAGTCTGCCTAGGATCCCCCTCTCACACAGGGGTTACGCACGAGGTCGCATTCGGGATAGCTACGGAGATTATCCCTCTGTGGTTTGATTGATTGTAGTGGTCAGATAGTATTATGGGGATCGCTTAAAGGTAAATCCACAATTACTGAGTGGAAGCCTTTCAAGTTGATTTCGGGCTAGATACCCTGCCCGTACGTTCGGATCGGACTGTCGACTGTACCCACCCAGGGGCTGACTGCGAATTGGTAACCTTAGTGGCCATAATCTTTAGGGTCTTATACAAGGTGACAGTGAAGGGAAGTCTCACTGTACCTGGAGCAGACATTGGTCAAACTCACTCGGGCTCCTTGGAGGGTAAATCCACAATTACTGCGTGGAAGCTTGCACCAAGGCATAAGTCCGTTAAGCAGGTTGCCATTGTAACTGTTCCACCATATCCCCGCCCCTTCTTGACTTGATCACGCGATGTTGGATTTCATCACCAACTAGTACGGTCATCGAGAGAAGGGCCTGTTTGCTTGGTTGTGATTCTTAGATTCTATTAGCGTATGTTGTTTCTTTTCGGTAGTTGGCCGTAGATCTTTTTCGCCGACTCTTTTTTGCCAACATCGACCCTCCACGCCGTTCGCGGAGGCTACAGGGACTTCCTCCAGAAAATATGGAAGGGAACACCCCTTTACCCCCTCATTCTATGGAGGAATCTCCTCAACATAGCGAGGTTCAAGACACTACAACTTCCCAAGAAGAAGTTCCCACTCCTTTAGAGAATTTTCGAATTGTTTCAGAGTCTCCGGAAGATTTTCGCATTACGGAGGGATATGAACGGCGTGTCCTCCAACTGAATTCAGTTGGTGAATTTGTCGTCATCAATCCTTCTGACATTCCGACTGGGTCTCATTCAAACACTTTAGCCAATGACCCATTTTGGACCGCAGACATTGTTCGAATTCCACCGCGCATGGTGTGGGATCTTTATGGAACGGGGATGGGTGCTGACGCACCTATCACCTACACCGTACCCTTAAATCATTTTACCGGTACTACCATTTTTTCAGCCACACTGTCCGTTGGTCCGAACACATCGTCCGTTGGCCCAAGGTCTACTTTTTCTCTCCAGACGACCCATTTTACAATGGTCCCTCACATTCCGACTATCCCTGCCGGTAATGCGGTGGTTAGCCAAGTTGTAATTGGCACACCAGTAACACCAAGACCTACATCATCACTCCCTTTTGGGTACAGAGAACTGAATTTTACCACTGCCACTACTACCCAAGTTATGCCGGGAAGTTCAATACCTATCCAACAAACCGAAGGGACCGGTCTTGGTGGTCTTAATCCATTCAGCGGTACCGGTCAGTCATTTACGTCTGGTTCTCAAATTTTGGGAACTCTACCTCAAGCTGGGGGGCATCCTCCCATTGGAGGACAACTTCCGTTTGGAGGGCACCCTCATGCTGGGGGGCACCCTCAATCCGGAGCTTACCATCAAATGTACGGACAAAATGTGTCTACCACAACTAATCCGTGGAACATCCCTTTTCCAGGAAATCCACAGTTCTCAGGGGGACACAATCCTCAAGCTCCACAACAACCTCCTTATGGACAAACTCCAAATCCAACTTACAATCCTCAAAACCCATCCGGTTATCCTCCGCTCACACATGCTTCTCAAAACACCTCAAATCTTGTGTACCCTGGTCAACACCAACCTTATACAAGAGGGCCCACTAGTTACAATTATCTGCATAACCCAGTGTATGGCCCTACTGGTGTCCCTATGCCACACCAACATTACCCGCAAGTTAAACGACAACTACCTTTCCTAGCAACCCTGGATCTTCCAGACTTGTCTCGGTTAACGAATGATCCCATTTTTCATTCTCCGGTTTGGCTAGCTATTCCAGCTAAACTTCCTTCTGATATCCCAAAATTCGATGAAAAGTCCGGAGAAGACCCAAACAACCACGTGATGACTTTCCATTTGTGGTGTTCATCGAACTCCCTCATGGATGATTCTATACGTTTGCGTATTTTTCAACGAACGCTTACGGGTTCCGCAACAAAATGGTATATTGAACTACCGCGTGCCTCTTTTCACGATTTCAACTCCCTCGCCATGTCCTTCCTCACACATTTCCAACTACCCATTCGATACGAGACGGGTACTGAACTATTGACCTCCCTTCATCAGACAACCTCTGTACACATCTCCGATCATATTCATGAATGGAGACGACGACGAAGGCTAATCAAAGCGGTCATTCCTGACCAATTATTAGCGAATGGTTCACTAAATCATTGTTATCCCAGATTGCTCGTGATGTTGCCATGGGTGGTGTAGTCACCGAGGAAGAAGCTATTGCCCGAGCTCAATACTTAGACTTAGTTTGTTCATAGTCTGGTACTATGTACGAGTTGATACCAAATGCTACCCATGCCATTAATGATCCAACCAAACCATCATCTACCTCGCACACGGATGGAGTTATTGGCTCCGTCAAGACCCAATCTACGTCCTAGTCGACTGGAACAATCCAGCGGTCCACCTCGACGCCTGCTCCCAGTTTGAGTGCATCCTCTTCTACCCCCCTCAAACTCAGGTCTCTGAGGTGAATGCGGTCCAATCAACCCCTTCACAACAACCCGGGGGAAAGAAGAAAGCAAGAAATAAACCAAAGAAAAACAACAACAATGAACAACCAAAGAATCAACCTCAAACCCCTGCTGTCGGAAAACAACCACAACGAAAACCGAAATTCCCATGTCTCATTTGTGGTGATTGTTGAAACAGACCTTGAATTTTTGATCTAGATGATGGAAAATTTGTATTTTTGAAGTCTTTGTATTTTCCAAATTTCCTAAAACAAGAATTTCATCATCGATAAATTCACGATGCTTTTAATTATTTATTTTTGGACAAAAAATGGAAAAAATCTAAACGAACATAAGTTTCTAACACTTTTTCAAACAACCTTTTAAATGAACAGTAATGTTAAAAATTAAAGAAATTTTAATTTAAATCAGAATATCGGGATTCAGAGTTTTGAATGAACAAATGTTCAACGCAAATTGAATAGCGAAATCCCGATTCCTGATTCCCCAATACATTAATCCTTAATTAAAACATCATTTACTTAAATCAGAATTAAAAAAGGGTTTAAACTTTAAGTTAATCTCATCGCAAAATCGAGATTCGCGATTTTATGAGAACAAAGAAACTTGTCATCGTATTTTCCGATTTTCCGATTCCGCGATACAGTTAACCCTTAAGTGGAGTTTGGAATTAATCTAATTACTGTTAAGCATGATTAAGAGTAAATAATCATATCAGGATTCGCGGTTTTGTGAGCAACAGTTTTCATGACATTGGATTTCCCGATCCCCGATTTCCTGATTAACGAAATCTCGAAAAGGTTTAATCTGGATTAATTAAGATAATAAAACGGTTTTAACTTAAATAATACATCGCTATTTCGACAATCGAGGTTCTTCGATGACTTGTTTCCTTGGCATCAAAAGTTCTGAAACTCCGATAAGAATGTTTTCAAAGTTAATTTAAGATTAGCACAAATTAATCATTCTTAGAAACAAGGTTTAAGGTCTAAACTTTTGATAAATGACCTTTAATACGGAAATTGTCCAAATTGGTAAGTTTCTATTATATTCGAAAATACTGGGAAAGCTCAAGTACAAACATTAAATGTATATCTTCGGGAATATCTTTTTCATTAAGAGCCTTAAATTCATAACAGAGGTACAAATCTCAATGCTTTAATGATATATTCGAAGTAAATTTTGAAACGTCTACATTATCATTTCGAAGCTAAATTCCACTCTGTTACAGGTTTTCAAGTAAACACAGAGCTATGGCACCCAAAAAGGCTTCAAAGAAAAATGAAGAGAAACCAGAAGGTGATATTATTTCAGACACTACTACATCTGGGGTACACTCTGTCAAGTCATGGAACGAAATTGCCGAAATACTAGAAGATGAGCTGAAGTATGCGGCCACTGATTTAGATAATCACCTCCGAGATATCGCCGAGACTGAGCTTCATAAGGTTGTTGCACGGTCGAGACTTGTTTCATATATCGATATGATCGCCTGGGCACTGGACAAAGTAGATGTTCCGACCAGGAGTATTCTAGACGAGCAAGGAGCTGTTATCGGCTCATTCAGGCCTGAACATATCCAAGTAATGTATAAGCTCTCGCCCAATTATAGACACACTTATAATATTGAGTTTGTAGTTGCATTTCAAAGAAAAGAGTGCATTGAAGGTGGCCAAACATACCCTGACATGATAAGAGGATGGGCCAGAGATGAAAACAAGTTTAGGGCTGATTTACATGGAATTTACGCCACAACTTCCTTAAATGAATATATGGTGTATGTAGCAATGATGTTATGTAGACTTTTTGGGAGAAAGGATCCTTTCCACTTTAATGCAGACTGGACACCTTTCTTAGAGGAAGTTTCAGAGGGAGCAGTTTCAATTGGCACAAAATTCTATTAGATAACCTTACATAAGAGGTTATGAATTACAAAGAAGCTAGGTCAAAAGGACAACCACTGTCTTTTTATATGTCAGCTTATATAATGGATGCCATTTGCTTTATGACTCCTTTCCCACTTATGAATTGGAGTTGGAATGTTTCTTGTCCAGAGCCTGTTCATAAGTACCATTCAGCGCTCTGGGAAGAAAATGCAAAAAATTCTTTTTATGAGGTTTTTCATTATGTAATTATCCCTCTGCACAAATTATTCCTTGGATGCGAACCCCCTCGTATTTCTAATACCATCATAGAAAACCTCAAAACAGTCGCTGACTGGTTCATCGAGGAATTGTTTTCCTATGTGAGGGTTTATGGTTGTTCCATTCCGCCTCATGCACTCCCAAAAATTTTACCAGACAGGTTGATATGCAGAGAAGTGGCTTATCAGTTAGTAAATGGTGGTATTGGGCAAGAATTAAAAGCTCAACAGAAAAAGGCATGGCCATCTTTTCCTGTTTATCTAGGAAAATTTGTTTTATTAAACATAGGCCATTCTAAGGCAGAAGCCGAATCAATGGATGAAGTGAAATTAGTAGATATAGAGCACATGAAACATGACCCATACCAAATAATCAGTCGGCATTTCACACAATGTGGTTTGAAAGCATATGAACATGAAGTCTCAGTTTATGATGATGTTTTTAGAAATGCTAAATCTTATGAGGAAGTTCATAGCAGAGTGCAAACCTTGTCACCTGATGCACAGGTGGGGTTTGCATATTTTCAAAGAAATAGAAGACAATGTCTGCCAAAGATTTTACAAGGTGAGATGTCAACATCAACACAAGAGCAAGAAACAATTCCTCCGGGGTTTGAAACTATTATTCAGTATAGTTCAAGTGACAAAGAGAAATTGAAAGATTATGAAATACCTCCTCAGAATACAGAGGGTTCTCAGACCAAAGAAACACAGACAGAAAAGGGAAAAGGAATAGAAACAAGCCCAATAGACTTTGATGATATTCTAGAAAATGTTGGGGGAACATCGTCACAGGAACTAGGCAGTCCTATTACAACATTGACTCCACTTCAGTCTACTTTCGGAATCCCTCATGAAGGAGTTCTATATGTAAGTTATTTAGAGCCAATCACGAGAGATGAAATCCCTTCATCTGATTATTTTTTCAGTAAAAAACGAAGAGTTGTCTTGAAACAGGAATTACATCCTGTAGGAGAAAGAATGATAAAAAAACATAAAATTATCATTGATGGAAAGAAACTAAATGAAGGAGAATTCGCTACAGAGTTAGCAGGAACCATGGGTGCTATAGCATCAACCAACATGTACTCTGTAGGAAATCTAACCAGTATGATAGAGCAAAAGGATCAGGAAATAATGCAGTTGCAGGACAGATTAAAGGAGAATGAAAAAATTATTGGTTGGGGAATACAAAAAGGTCTAGAACAGGTAGACTCAAAGACATCCAAGAAATCCAAAAGTTAAATGAAAATTTGGATGAGGCAAAAAACATGATACAGGTTACTCAAGAACAAGTGCAAAAGTTGGGCAATGAAAATAAATCTCTGCAAGATAAAATCATTTCAATTACTA
>ML785645.1:343326-378132 GCA_009831015.1 Picea engelmannii | reverse complement strand
CCCACATTTACATGTTTAATGGGATTAATCTGACCACTCGCACTGCAACATATGACACACCAGTTAAACCTGATAAGCCGAAGACTACCAACGGTTCCGTACCGGACCCATTACCATCTTCCGTTAGTCCTCTGTCTGCTAGCCCTCCATCCGGGCCACTTCAGATTGAGAAACCTTCGTTTGACTCCATTTTACTCCCCCCTAAGAGCACTATCTGGAAGTCTACCTTTAATCCTAGTTCACGGGCTGCCCAAAACTTCAACATCGTTGAAGATTTGGCTCAAGCACCGTGTGCTATGTCTGCTTTAGAAGTTATACAACACTGTCCCAGCCAATGTAGAACGCTCTTAGCTGCCATTGGCGCTTTTGATCCTGAGTCATCAAACAACCTCAGGTTTAATCTGGATGATCATCAACTGCGACTCTCCCACCAGCTAGCTTTTCAAATTGATGTTGTTGTTCACAATCAACAAATCCACCAAACTATCTTGGATGAGGGAGCCTCTACTTGTGTCATGTCTTTAGCTTGTTGGAAAGGCTTAAAATCACCTGCCCTTAACAAATCCCCTACGATGTTACGCGCTTTTGATGGGCGAGGTTTTCATCCACACGGACTGTTACAATCCTTAGTCGTTCAGTTGGGCGGAAAAACTGTTACCGTTGATGTCGAGGTGGTCGATGCCCCCCTCGATTACAACCTACTACTTGGAAGAAGTTGGTTCTATGCTATGACTATCGTCGCCTCATCGGTGTTTCGATGTGTACAATTTCCCCATCAAGGAAAAATTGTCACTATCGATCAGCTTGATTTATGTACACCCGACGCTCGCGTCCCTGTCACCAACAACATTCCCTTTTTGGGAGACCACCTAGTTACGTATGAAAGCGTTGGTTTTGGCTTATTGAAAGATTCTAGCCTCATGAGTACCTTCCCTACACCACTTCCACCCACCGCACATCATATTGCCACCATCAATATGATCTCGAGTATGCCTTATCAATCCTTGGAATCATCTGATCCTTGGGTTGTACCTAGTCCTATGGAATTCGATGTGCTCGGTGACACTATGCCACTTAGCCCAGCCGAGGCCGCATACGTAGCTATTCAATATGCCTCTCCCTCTCCAGACAACCCACATTCATTGGCACCCGATGCCTACTCGATGCCTTCATGGTTGGATTTCCTATCGTCTGCAATCGATTAAATTTCCCAAATTTTCCCTTCTGACGAATCTATTATGGAAATGATTAGTATTGACGATCTACCTTGGGATGATAACCATCATCGATTTTCTTTTCTTCCACCTTTGGAAGAAATCCACCAAGACATACACTCTGTCTTCCCTCCCGATGTTACCGATGCTCCGCAATCTCCCATCCTCACACAAGATAGTCTCTCTTAGGGGAATATGGGTAACATCTCTACCACGATCGTTATTGATATTTCAATCAAAGAAGGTGTCGTGGAAAACATTAACCTTGGTGCTAATTGCACACCTGAAGAAGTGGTCTCTTACACCTCTTTGTTTAAAGAATTCTGCGATGTCTTCGCTTGGAGCTATGAGGAAATGCCAGGGATCGACCCTTCGATTGTCGTGCACGAAATCAAAACTTATCCTGGCACGAAACCTGTTCGACAGAAACTCCGCCCAGTTCATCCCAAGAAAATCGCAGCTATAAAGGCAGAAGTTGAGAAACTTCTAAAATCTGGCTTTATCTATCCCGTCCCTTTGACATAATGGGTCTCCAACCTTGTTCCGGTTGCCAAAAAACAAGGAACCATCCGTGTTTGTGTTGACTATTGGGATCTAAACAAAGCTTGTCCAAAAGACAACTACCCTATGCCCTTCATCGACCAAATCATCGATAATTGCGCTTGGAGTGTAATCTTCTCTTTCATGGATGGCTTCTCCGGGTATAACCAGATTGAAATCTTACCTGTTGATCAACATAAGACAGCCTTTATCTGCCCATGGGGAACTTTCGCCTATCGAAAGCTACCCTTTGGTCTCAAAAATGTTGGTGCTACTTTCCAGCGGGCCATGTCGTATGCTTTCCACGATATCAATCATATCGCAAAACCTTACCTTGACGACTTACCTGCCCACTCATCCAATCGATCAGATCACATTGATCACTTACAGACTATTTTTCTTCGATGTTGGTTCTACCGTATCCGCTTGAACCCACATATATGTATTTTTGCTGTCGAATCTGGTCGACTCCTCGGTTTCATTGTCTCTAAAGATGGGATTAGGGTGGACCCCTTAAAGATTAAGGTTATTCTAGCCTTACCCCCACCTACCAATTTAACCCAACTCCAAAGTTTGCAAGACAAAGCAAACTTCTTTCTCCATTTCATCTGTAACTATGCTGAGATAACTAAAGGATTCATCCGGTTACTGTAGAAAAACACCCCTTTCATCTGGGATGACATCGCTCAACGGTCATTTGATGCTCTCAAACACGCCTTGACCCACACACCTTTGTTGCACCCTCTGGAGTATACAAAGGACTACATCCTTTACTTAGCCGCCTCCACTTCCACTATTGCGATGGTGTTAGTTCATGAGGACCCCAATGGTGAAGAACATGTGATCTATTACCTGAGCAAGAGTCTATCTGGACCCGAACTCTGATATTCACATGTAGAGATTCCGCCATTACATCTTATTACGCATCACCATGGTGATTGTGGACTCTAAACCCATGTACCACGTCTTGACACGTCAAGTACTTGGGGGAAAATATTCTAAATGGATCGTCATCCTTCAGGAATTCGATCTTGAATTTACGAATTCCAAAGCCAAAAAGTCCCTGGTGTTTGCAGAGCTTATCTGTGCTCTCCCTTGTGCTGATGAAGACATCGAACCTAGAGATTCTCTCCCCGATGAAACTCTTTTCCTCATCAACACCTCTGATCCTTGGTACGGAGACATCCTCCTTTACCTCCAAACCCAACATTTTCAGCCTAACATTTCCCGTGAAGAGCGTCGACGTATTCGCCACCATTCTCGTCATTATCTTATCATCGGTGACACCTTGTATCGCCGTGGTATTGACACTATCCTCCGACAATGTCTGATTCATGAGGAGGATGAACGTGTTCTGAACGATTGTCACCTTGGCGCCTGTGGCGGTCACCTTTCTGGGATGGCCACCGCCCAAAAAATCCTACGTGGCGGCTACTTTTGGCCCTCGATTTTCAAAGATTGTATTGAGGCAGTCAAAAAATGCCCACCCTACCAAGTCTTTAACAAGAAGGCCCACACCCACCCTACTATGATGCACCCCATTATCACCATCGGCCCCTTCGCCAAGTGGGGTATCGATTTCATGCAATGTAAGCCTACCTCAGCTGGGGGGCACGGTTATATAATCGTCGTTGTCGACTACTTTACAAAATGGGCTGAGGCCATGCCTACCTTTCTGAACGATGGTCTTGCCGCAGCTCTATTTCTCTTTAACCATATCATAACTCATTTTGGTGTACCACGCGCCATTGTCACTGATCACGGTGCACACTTTAAGAACCAGATGATGAGCGAATTTCATGTCAAATTGGGTTTTCGCCATGAAAACTCATCCCCATACTATCCTCAGGCTAACGAACAAGTTGAGGCCATCAACAAGGTCCTCAAAACCATGATTCAACGCATGGTAGGGGCAAACAAGACATCCTGGAATCTACAACTTTTCTCCACTCTCTGGGCTTATCGCACTTCCATGAAAACTGCAACTGGATTTACTCCTTTCCAGTTAGTATATGGCATCGAAGCCGTTTTACCAATCGAGTGCGAGATTCCATCTTTGAAACTTAAAGTAGAACTCCTACCCCATACTTCTGCCGAAGAGGAACGTTTCTTATATCTATCCAAACTGGATGAAACACGTCGTGATGCCTCTCTCATTAACGAGGCACATCAGAAACGGATTAAAAATGAATACAACAAATCCGTCCATCCCCGGACTTTTGCAGAAGGAGAATTAGTCCTCGTCTATGACCAAGCTCATGACAAATTGGGGACAGGTAAGTTAGAACCTCTGTGGCATGGCCCTTACATTGTGAAACGTGTTCTACACAGATGCACCTACGAGTTAGTCGATTATGATGGAATTTCCCTAGGAGAGCCCCGGAATGGGCTTTACCTTAAAAAGTATTATGCCTAGATCACCCAGCATGTGTACTTTGTACATTATTGCATTTTAGTTTGGTGTGTCTGTTTCTTTCACGTGCTCGAGTCTTTACCTTTGCCACTCATATTGTGCCTTGTGTTTTCATGCGCAGATGACATTAGCCTTTCCTATCTTTTTTGGGTTTGCAGATGACGCTAGTCAACATACCCAAAACATTGCTTCAGCAGCATGGGTCATTTACCAATTTGACGAGGTGGTGAGTTCAAGAGGTATTTGCTTAGGACCAGCGACTAATAACATGGCAGAATATCATGCTATCATCGGACTTTTGACCCAAGCCTCCTCCCTAGGTATCTCTCGTATCATTGTTTACTTAGACTCCCAACTCATGGTCTATCAACTCAATCAAATCTATGCTATCTGTAATCCTATCCTGCTACGTCTCCACCTACAAGTTCGCCGCCTTGAACGAATGTTTGATTACATTGAATATAGACACATCCCAAGAGAACTCAATAGTGTTTCGGATTCGTTAGCCAATTACATCATGGATCGGTATCTTGCCCATATATAAGATTTCATAAAGGAAAGCAAAATTGTACATCACATGTAAATTAAAACACATCACATTAAAGGCATCATCATGTACAAGTTATTTAGGCACTGTAAAAACTTGAAACTGTATATATATACATAGCGTGACTGAAAATGTTTTGATTACATCAAAAAAGTATTTAGAAGAGCAAAATGTTGGGTCTTTTCACCCATACAACATTGCCTGACAAGTCATACAAAATAAGATCACCAGAGAGACTCTAATCTCCCTGCACTACATTGTGCTAGGAGTAACATATCACTGCGCGCACTACGTGTCTCAGTAGAGAATTGACATTCTCTGGCACTCCTACAGTGTGCCTCTGTAGATGTAAAGGCACTTCTCCCCTTCGTAGAGGAGGAATTCCTATCGTGAGGGCTTGGAGGTTTCTTTCAACCTCCCGGAGACCTATCACTGGTACTCCTGGATCTGCTACAACCGGAGCACCCCCACGACGTCCTGGTATCGGTATATCGACCGGGCGCACTGCTCCCTTATATGCATGTTGGAAACAATACATCTTTTAACAACTCTTCTACATACCCAAAAAAATTAAAAACTTAAAAAACAAAAATTAGACAAGGTGTTGCTCAGTCTCTTACCTGACGCATCCCAATCTTCCCCCGCGGGTAAAATCAAATCCATGCTCCCGCGGAAATCCACCTCAGCATACGGGAAGTCTTCTATCCAGAGATACTGTCGTCTCATCCAGGCGAAGAAATCGTCGGTGAAATGGAACTCTGACTCCGCTACTAGCCTTGGAGACAGACTAGTCCACCTCTCCATCTGTGGTTCGTCCACTGGTCGCACTGCCAGTGCTATCTGAGGTTGCATCTAGGGGATGCGCTCTAAGAAAAATGAGACCAGAAAAGAGCCGTATCCAAACTGTTTCTGTCCCATCCTACACCACGAAACTTGTTCCTTCACATTCCGAAGGAAACCTGCACTCCAGTTAAACAGTGTTGGCTCCAAACACTGTACGACATAAGCCACCTGTGATCTTGACGCCAGATGTGCGCTAGTACTGCCCATCATGCTTGTGATGGCAAACAAAATGGACCGGAGGGGCAACTCTCGGATATCCTTGATAGGGATTCTACCCCCTACCAGTCTTGCTCCTGGGACACAATGATGTGCCAGATACACGCCCACTTGCTCAGGAAGCGCCCTTTGCCCGGAAAAAGATATAGGAACCCCTCTTTTCGAGAGGCCAATCAAGAAATATACGTCTTCCAACTCTATGGTTAGAAGTTGTGTTCCAATCCGAAATCCTTGCTCCACAACATCCCATAAGTCGATCATGTGCTCAAGCAACAAAATCTCCTTCTTCATTTTTTGCAATTTGAAGAATTTCAGTAAGCCACAAGCTCTCAATGCGGCCCGCGTGTGAGGACTCTGCAAGGCAGCCAAGTCATCCATCTCATGCTCTCATTCTTTCCACTCGATCATGGTCACCGAAATCACCTACAAAACAAAAAGCAAAGAATTTCATTATTTCACTTTTTCGGCAATTTTCGGCAATTTCTTAAAGCAATTTAAAGACATGAAATCTAATGCCCACATTGTTTAAAAAGACCACGCCCTCTTTTTTAATCATCAGGCCCTCTCTTTTCCATTCAACAATCATCACACAACAATTAAACGTTTTTAAATGAAAATGATTTCTATTATGGCTGCGTGGGCATATGTGGGAATTTCTTATGGGTTCTTTGCCAAAAACGACCCATCCACCCAAGTGTCAAGGCATTGGCATGTTGGCTATTACTTTTTAAAACGTTTTTACACAAATAATGTCTTACTCACATCATTTTTAATGGAGGCCGATTTGATCTTTTTGGGACGACTTAGGGCTTCGTTTTTTAAATTAAATGTTGCTATGAAAATGAATATTAAACCTTGTAATTGAAAGAAGGGGAGATGGAGATCTACCTGGTCCAAACGGCGAGAGAAACGGTCAACCGTAGCTCCGATATCGAGCAAAACAAGATCCACCTCCAAAGTGAGAATCTCCACTGCTACAACTCCTTATGCAAAATGAAATGGTAAATGGAATTTTCATTGTATTACTATTTATAAATTTCCATTTTTTATAAGGTATAGTCATTTATGGGTTTCTCTAACAATATAATGGCTTCACTAAACCACTGGATTGCAGTTTTGACATCGCAGGTTTCCTAACAGTTCTGATCGATTATTTACCTTGTCGCACTCATGAGCATAGTCTTGGTTCGTTCTCAAGCTCGAAAATATGAGAACGCACCGGGTAGAATTTTATCTCTTTTTCGGACCCACATGGACACACGAAAAAGGAACCCCCCTGGAGTCATCTTTAAACTCTTTTCAGACTCTCTAAATATGAAAAGATTGTCGAGTGATCTTGCTTCCTTTCACGCTCGTTAAAAGGTTCGAAAGGGCGTCTTTCGAGCGATAGTTTATCTATTTTTCGGTCTCGTCAGACTACTGTACGAAAAAGGAACTGAGAGAGTTCTCTTTTAAGTGTTTTTCCAGACTCTATAATCATGAAAAACCTTCGAGTTTTCTGTCTTTGGACTCGCTAAAACAAACATCGACAGGCCCATATGGGACCGAACCCTTACTTCTTCCGGTTCGTTAAACAAAAGAAGAGGAACTTACCGAAGGTGAGTTATATTGAGCATGTGTTATCCTCATCGAGCTCATTAAATCAAAAGGAGGTACTCGTCTATCTGGATGGGGGAAAATTTGAAAGAAGCAAGCCAAGCAGTCTCTTGAGAACGTTACCAAGTAATTCTTAGAGTCGCCCTTGAACACGACACTTTGTCATTTGCACGCATCATAATCCGCTGAACCTATGCACTGAGCCAATCCTTTGAGTTTCTTTCACTCCTTTGGGTCACCTGATAAAAGTCACAACATCCACTGCATCATCAAGTTTTGTTCCATGTCATGTTTCTGCTGTCGTGCCTCAGTGTTCAAGGGAAGTATCCGCCTCTAGAGTCAGCCATCACAAATATCATGTCTCAAAACCTGTGTTAGTCCATGTTCATTTGATCTACCAATTACATCTCTATGTCTGTTTCCTATCGTTGATGTGGGATACAGCAAGGCCCTCCTTCGACGAGTCTATTCCTATCGACTTCAACACATTATCCAGGAATCAGGCTTAGAAACCAGTTAGTACTTTGGGACCTGCATGCCTCAATGGCAGGCCTCCTCACATTCGACAGTAGGTTTACATCATTGATCTCTGATCGGATGATTCCACGGATGTTCGACTCCAGCTCATCCATTCACATTCGTTGGAATGTACTAGGGTACCTTGGGAATCATTGACATTAATGGTGATCTCCCTCGCACTTGTTAACGGTTTTCACTATTGACCGGTAATCAAGTGGTTTCTACCATGTTCGACATCAGGACATCTATTCGCATGGTTAGATTCGTACCACATTGGGATTGGTAAGAAGACCCCGGGTTGAGTGATCACTTTGATATATGCTTTTCCCAGGTTTTGAAGGAGTTTCTCTTTGACAAATGATATATATACTGTTACATAGATCCACTTTGTATTGGTCGTGGCTATGTCTTGTCATCTCGTAGATCCACTGTGTATTCTTCGTGGCTACGATCGGTCCAAGTCATCAGAGTATAGATCCACATTGTATCTTTGGTGGCTATACCTTTTCATCAATACAATTATGGATCCGCAGTGTATTTTATGGCGACCATATCTCGCAAGTCTTGCTCACCCAAGCATAGGTATGCATGCCTTGGGTTTTGAGACATGTCATAATATTTGTTGGATGTTTGTGTGCAGCTTCCGTCAAGTTCTCCGAGTCTATAACCTTGCTTGAAAGTCTACAAAGCATTTCAGTTATCAGTTCTCATCTTCTAACTTTATGCTTTGGGGGGCAATCTGTTACACGTCAATATTACTCAATTGGATAAGTGTCGCATGTTCCTCTCAACTGTCGTAAGTGTCGCATTTTCCTTACAACTGTCGCATGTTGTTCACAAGTGTCGCAAATGTTGTTCAAGCATACTGCCATGATGACGACACTAAGGAGGCACTTAGAATACCTTGTACATCTGATTTGGAGGAAGGAGAATGATTAACTAAAGTCAAGAATCTCTTTCCACCTGAAAGGAGCTCTTAAACTAGGGTTTAGAGGGAGAGCGCTCCCCTATGGCACCCTTAGGAGCGCTGGCGCTCCCCCACAAGGTATTGGGGAGCGTTATAACACCAAATCACCCCTCTGAAGGAGCGCTACCCATATTTGAAGCATTGGCACTCCCCTTGAGCCTACTAGGGAGCGTCATTGCGCCCTGATGCCCCTTTTGAAGGAGCGTTGTCTAATCTAGGCAGTGGTTGATTTGTTGAGGAGAATAAGGGGAGGATCTTTCAAGTTTGGAAGGCAGTTGCATTCGAATTCTTGGTTCAATCAGAATATCCTTGATCTAAGGAGGGAATTCCTCAACCTACCCTAAAGATACCTCAAGAGGTTAAGCCTCTCTTAACCTATATAAGCATGCTCTATGATGGTGAAAAGGGGGAAGAATTGCTAGCATGAAACCTATGATCTCATAGGAAACACACACTGAACTGGAGGAGAGTAATCATTGAAGTTGTTGTCGTTTGGATCGTGGATCTTTCGAGCAAGGGTTAGACAAAGGGGACTCGACGAAGCTGTCGCATTCGCATCTACGGTTGTAAGCTACTTTTGTCATTGTTCTCATTAATATGACACGCTTGGCCTGTTTCTTTCTAGTTTGTGTCTGATCTTACATAAACTTATCTCTGGTAGATAGATCTATTTTCAAGCTAATATCAATAGAGTAGGAAGTGGTCGTACTGTTGTTTTGTCTACAGAGTTCATCGAGGAGCGAAAGATTGGAGCTCAACTTGGAGCCTGCAGGGAAAAACGTTGATAAAAAGGTACTTATGTTCTCCTTCCTCCTCATGCATTAGTTTGTATAGATTTGAAAGGAAGTCAGTGTCCACGTTAAGCACTTTCTGTCTTAGAGTTAAGAGTCTAGCTCTTTGAGGCAATCTACCTGTCCGCAGGGAGATTTTCCTACAACAATGGTGAAATTGGTGTTCATTATAGTTGGGGTGCTATTAAAAATTTGCAATAGGTAGCTTCATTCCGACATTTTGCAATCATGTTTATGTTGACCGTATTCAAGGTCAACATATGGCCACCAAATAGGCATGTTGCTTCCAACAACCTGTGCGACTTCGAATCTATGGTTTTACATCATGAACTTGGGTTGGTTGTGAGAAAATTAGACCAATAGAGCTTAGAGAAATTCCATCATGATAGTGAGACATGTACATAAATCATACTTATCCTTGAAAAAGGCAAGAAATGAGTAGAGCTAAGATAATTTTCTACATGGGCGAAGAAAAGGGATTATGAAAAGGAACCATGAAACCTAAACAATGTTGTTAAGAAATCAAGATTTCCCATGCTGAACATTAGGAACCCCTCAACTATTCTACCTCTGTTTCACTAACTAACTAACTAACAACCCATGTTAGAGATAAACCAACAAACTTATGTAAGTAAAGTAAGCAATGTTGTATGATATATCATTAGTTGGGCAAACATGTAATGAAATCAATGCACCTAGACTTACTCAAGAAAATGGAAAACTACTAAAGCAACAATATTGCATGCATATATATAAACGAGAAAACACATCAAAACCTAAAATTAAAATAATAGATTAACCAAAAAAAAAAAAAAAACATAGTTGACGGGACTAAAAATGCAATCACAAAATGTAGAAAGATCATTTATTTTGGATTTTTTTTTTATCCGTAAACCAAACTTCATATATTAACAAGTTAAACAAAATTTACAAAAAAAACCACCTTGTTGTTGGCCTATTGCTAGGGAAACCAGACCAACATCAATGGAGGAAACTGTCAATCTAAAAAGTTTGAGCTAAGTTTTTAATGACATAAAAACTTATGATACTATAAATCAAAGTCGAGTGCCTAATATTCTTCCTATAGTTATCCATAAAATTCTTGTACATGATATTATAGAGTCTCAAAATTATAAACATTAAGAGAGCTAAGTTGAAGGGAGGCCACCTTCCATCTCTAGGTGCTCATTGAGTCAGGGCATGGGTTTTTCGTCAACCAGTGCAACAGGGTGTTTGACACAAGCTAAGAAAACAATCTTTATCTCCTGGAGTTGTTGTTTGACCTACGCCAATTGCATAAGGATTTCCTCTCGGTCCTCTTCTTGATCCTGAAGAACCTTTTCCTCAAAGGTTTTAATATGTCAATACAAGTAGACAGTCCTTTAGTACTTGGTATCTCTTGCCCTAGATATTTCTAGATATGGAATCCAGTCACCAATATCAACTTCAATGTCCCACTTGTGAATGTTACATTGATCTAGACGAATATCCTCTTCCAAATTTTCCATCTCGTCTTGAATCTTATTAGGGACTTGTTCCCTGTATTCATGTGCAACAACTTTGTCTTCCAACATTACTCTAGGACTATTGGGATTTGAATTGGAGGTGTGGGTAGTAGAGATCCCATGAGGGGTCCTTCTGCCTCGACAATAACCACAACTATATCCACGATTAGGTGGCATAGAAAACAACAAGGAGGCATAGTTCAACAGAGGTATGCAAGGAGCCAATAGCGCAAAATAATTCTCACAGAGATTCATTGTAGTGCCTCTATGCATAGGGGGTGAAACCTTCTCCTCTATCATTAGGGCAGGCTCGGGGTTGGAGTGACGCCTCCTAGGAACATCATAAAACTAAAATGAAAATACCACTTCGATCCATGATTTAGCATTGAGACACAAGCATACCACACAGTTGAATGATAGTCTCTGCTACCCATTGTATACATGATTAAGTGATGGAGTTGGTGGAAGGTGTTGCCTTAACTACACTTAAATTTTCTTCATGACTCACATGAGCCTCCTCATCTAGAACATACCTTGGATTCATGCTAAGTGAGTTGTCACCCAACACACTTCCCATTTGTCTTATCTGTGGATTGAGTGATCCATCTCCTAGCGTGCCTCCCACGTGTTCGCATGGAGTCCAAGTCACCATGTCCCACCTCCCTCTCACCCCATCCTAGGATTTTTTTAATATTATTATTATTATTATTGTACAAGGCAATAAAAGACATGTTTTCCATCGTGGATACCATTTGCAATATTGAAAGGTATCTTGTTTTATACATGGAATGTGAATTCCAATCCTGCCTATGAGAGAAATTTTGACATGAAGTCAAGTTGATTGGAAAATTGGAAAGTAGCAATTTTGACATGAAGTCAAGTTGATTGGAAAATTGGAAAGTAGCAATTTTGACATGAAGTCAAGTTGATTGGAAAATTGGAAAGTAGCATCTCACTTTGATTGGCGATATTACAATATGAAGGTAAGATAGCTCCAAACACAAAAATTGAATATCTAGATAAAGAGAGTTAAAAAAAATAGGTAGTTAAAAAATAAGTAGCATTGAAATGGACTCTAGATGATAAAGTTATGCATGTTTGAAGAAAGGTCGAAGAAGCCTAAATGGTAATGAAGGTGCCATGTGGTAGGTGAAGGTTGGCCCACATGGTGATTGGCCCACATGTGGTAGGTGAAGGTTGGCCCACATGGTGATTGGTTCCTTCTCTAACGTTTTCCTATACAATCACTTTACAAGTAAGTTACTTTTATAACTTAAGTGACTCGCTTTTATAAAATAAGTGAGAATATTTTTGTTTATATCAAAGTTACTTTATAACTTAAATTGCATGCAAAAAATAACTTAAAAAAAAATCACAATGTAACTTAGTATTTTCAGTGATTTAGCTTTATAACTTCACTCACATGTACTTTTACAATGAAGTTACTTTATAACTTAAATTGCATGCACTCTTACAAAAAATAACTTAAAACAAATAAAGACTTGAAATTAATACATTGATTTCAATTTATATAAAGTAACTTTCAACCAAGTGACCTATAACAAAAGTATACCAAATATTAAAAAGAAACAAAAAAAAAATCAAGCTTGGCCTCCTTGAAGTGTATGGTTGCCCCCAAAACCCTTGTTTTTGCTTACATACAACTTCATACACCACCACATGCAAAAATAATGAAATTAAAAATTAAAAAAAAAAAAACGCATATGCTTGCGACTACATTTCAATTAGTTTCACTGAAAAATGCAACTTTTCCTTCCCATTTTTTATTTGCCAATATAGCACAAAACACAAGGTAAAGAGCACATGTAGATCAAAAAAGTGATATTCTTCTTTGATCATAATTTGTCAAGATAGCACAAGGTGCAGGGCAAAGAGCATATGATATATCATAACAATATAAAAGTGATTTAGAAGAAACCTTAAAAAAGAAAGTGTATACCTCATTTGTTGCAAGCAATAACACAAGTTTAGGTTCATGATCAACAACATGAGCAATTATTTGTAGGAGCTCCAATACCATGTTTGAAAAATATAGTATATCCATATGAGTCGAATACCTTAAAGAAACTACTCACACACACATATAAGGGATCAACACACTAATGTTTGTGTGGTTAAATTCCTCAAAGAGGGGAATAATCAATGGCCTTAGCTAACATCACCACTTGAGGGAATACATCAATGAAAAATAAAATGGATTACATGAATATCTCCTACAATTGATCATTAGCAAATGATCCTCCATACTCTTTAAATAGAGATCATGGACCAATTAGGTGTTAATACATGGATCTAGTATCATGTGTATCAAGGAAAAGCTAAATAGTCTAATCACTTTATGTCTAAAACATAATTGTTAACAAAACACATTAAAGAAATGCTCTTTAATTAAAGACATATTAGACCAACTTGACCTTAACTAACTCCTAAGTGTCTAAATATCCTGATGCATAGTCTGGTTGAGCTGACTTTTAAGCGAAATTTGCATGAACTTTATGAATAATTGAATAATGTCTTTGGACATGGTAATAGTAGTGCACTTGTGACTAATACAATGAATCTAGTAGAAATTGATTTGACAATAAATCTACCTAGCTTACTCGTCAAATTGATTGCAAATCCATCTCAATGGCAGGTTGGTCAACAAACATCCACCACCGCTAATAAGTATGAGTTCATTATTCTTATTGCAAGGTGCAAAGTTTCAACAAGTTTGTTTAGGAGCACATGAAGGGACTCTATGAATAGAAAATCTGAAGGCAATAAAGTATATATGTTAGATGTGGTTGAAGGTGCTCCTAAGAGAATAATGATGCTAGGTGGGCAATTGAATTTATTATGCTAGGTAAGCTATTGATGCTAGGTCACATTTGGATGTTTATGCCATCTCCTTATCCCAACATGAGGTAAGAAATGTCATTCTTGTAGTGTAAAGAATGGATAGCAAATTTGAATGTGTTGGCAAAATGATTTCTATAAGACATTACAAAAGAAGAATGCAAGCTTTAATTAATAATTACAAAAGAAGAATGAGAGCTTTAATTAATAATTACAAAATAAGATGTAGAAAATGCATTTTTAAGTAAACAACAAAACCTTGGCATCGTGCCCAAAGCCAATGGGAAGCCCTCAAAGAGACTATAATTTCTAAAGGTTGTTCTTCTAGAAGTATGTGGGGGAAGAAAGAAAATCCTAATGTGGGTGGTATAAAGGTAAATGGTCAAGATGGCATTGGAGGGGTTGAGGATAAATTCACAAATGTTAGAATTAAAATAATTTTTTATTGATTTCCTTTAATTGTTTTATGGACTTCAATATTTTTTAACCATGTTGCAATATTGTGTCGGTTATGTAGGAGGAATGGTATAATAAAGCTCCTTCCATGGATGAGATAGTTAGGATATTTAGACACTTAGGAGTTAGTTAAGATCAACTTGGTCTAATGTGTTGTTACGTAAAAGTGTGTTTCTAAGTGTGTTTCTTCAGTATGCATTTGTAATTAGGAAATCTGATGCTCACAATATGTTCTCGAAATAGAGTGATCTGGCATCCATATTCTCCTTGATCTTAACGACTACATTGATTTGTGGATTAACACTCGATTGGTCCATGATCTCTATTTAAATAGCATGGAGAGTCATTTTCCGATGATCAATTGTGAGAAAATCTCTTGTAAATCTCTATGTAATCTTTTTCTTTTGCACTAATAAATTGCTCCAAGTGCCCACGTTGGTTGGGGCCGTGGATGTTTCCACGTAGGGGTTTTACCACGTCAAAAATATTGGTGTGTTGATCTTTGATTTGGTTGAGTGAGTGGTTACTAAAAGTGTTCGTCCTATGTTGGAATACTTGTGTTATCGAACATGGTATCAGAGCGCATATGAAGACCCGCTCCCATGGTAGATCGAGATCGTGAAGCCGTGTTGCCTCATCTCTAGTTTCTACCATTTTTGTACATTTTTGGGCTAAGAGGACTATTCCATTGCATCCAGAGTGCTCATTTCAATTAGGAACATTTTTCGTTTCACTAAAAAAGGTTTTTATTTGCCCAAGATACGACCATTTCAGTCATATCTGTAGGTATAAAGCCCGAATACGCCCTTTTAAATTTTTGCAGAGTTATTATTTCGGTTTTATTTCGATTTTCTGTTTTTTATTTCCGGGTTGCTACTATTTTGGATCTATGTATTCTATTTTCCCCGTTCCTTGTGCAATCTCAGCAAATTAGAAACAAATCGAAAAGTTTGCATATTCAGGGTAAGCTAACCGAGATCTAACCCTTGTTGTTGTCAAGAAGCGAATATTTTTTCTTGTGTGAAAAGAGTTTTTATGAGCACACTCTCCAACAACAACGACAATCCTCCTTCTAAACAATGCAATATGTTTTGCACTAGCTCACTTGGTTAAAAGTTGTTTTATTAAGTAAGAGGTCTTGAATTCAAGTCTCTTTTTGTTACTTTTTTTTTTAAAGTTCATGCATCCATTGTAAAGTATATTTCACTCCAATTATAAAAAGGAATCACTATAAGTAGCTTTAATATTTTATTTTAAAGTTACTTATTTTGCATGTAACTTTCCTTTATAAAGTAACTTCATTGTAATCCCCTCTTATTCCATAAAAGTGGGTCACTTCATAAGCAACTTATTTGTAAAAGTGATGTTATTGAGAGGGTTATCACCACATGGACCAACTTCTATTTGCCACGTGGCTCTTTGGTTATTGTTTATGCATTTTTTAAAAAGGGCATAACTTTCACATATGGAGTTTGTTTTCAGTGTCATTGTTTTTTAGAATACCTATTTTTTTGAGATCTTTCCATCCAGACCATCAAATTCAGTTTTTAAATACATATTACATAAATATTTAATATGCCTTCTTCTAGTAATCTTTTTCTTGCCAGCACCATCTACTTCTAATGGAAATCCCATATTGAGGATTTCTTAAGAAGTAAAGGACTAGACGAGATTACCTTGGGTAAATAACTAGAACCTACTTATGATGAAAATAAAATCAAATGGGAAAATAACAATGATGAAGCACATGGACTGATCAGAATGTCCATCTCTCTTGATTTAAGGTTTCACCTTCAAGGAATTGATGACCCTGATGAACCTTGGTAAAAGATCGAATCTATGTTTGGTAAACACAATATTATTTGAGCCCACCAGATAGAAAATTAGATAATGACTTTAAGTCCAAATTATTTTTCTTCCATTGAAGACTCTTTATCTAAGTTCAAAACACTTATAATTTTATGTGAAAAATGTAACATAAAATTGGAAGAAGAGCGTTGCATATATATTATTCTTGCTAAGCTTGGTAGTGCATATTTAGTGTTTGTATCTACCTTGTATGTCACCAGAGAAGCTCTAGGGACTACTTATAAAAATCTCTCTCTTGAGTCCTTTTGTGACACTTTGATTAGATAGCAAGATAATCTTGTGCAACTTGGAGTGATCAACACTACAGGTACCTCCACCAAAGCCTTAGTGGCCCATTAGAAAGATAAATCCAAAAATATCAAGAAGCAACATCCTCGCCACAACAACAAGCAAAACAAGGGTCCCAAACCCACTCAGCTAGCTTCCGGTACTAATGGTGACAAAAGAGCAAAAATTAAAAGTAAAAAGACTAACATACATTGCAACTTTTGTGGGAAATATGGTCATGATGAGTCATAATGTTTTAAGAAGATAGCAGCTTTAGAAGCAGTAGTGAAGAAGCACAACATCAATATTGATTCTACTTCTTCTTCTTATTCTTCTCATGGACATTGAATTTATGCTTATGGTTTATCCTTCAATGCAACTTCTACTTCTTCTTGTTGATTTTTCAATAGGCTAGGCTTCAACATGAAGTTCATTCCATTTTATTTCATTTTACTTAAACCATAAACAATTTTTTGCAGCAACCAAGATCACAATAAGAAACACCATGCACAAGTACACAAGAAGTATACTGGGAAAATCTTCTCAACAAGGGAAGAAAACCCAGCCAATCCTTTGTTATATTCTTCAAGAGAAAGATCTCCACCACCATAAAGAACTAGCACACAAAAGGGTGCTTCACAAACCCTCGAAGACTAGCGCCCAAGAGAGGTGCGCACTTTTCCCAAGAACATGTGTTTGTTGAAATTTCCAAACTCACACTTGTGATTTGATTCCTCAATGGGGAATTTACCTTTATTTATATTAGATTGAACCTGTCAACAATAGTGTCTATTGGCACAATAGGTCCGACCTCAATAACTTATAATATAATTAATAATTACCATATTAATTATCTTTTACATTAATTATCTTTCACTTTATGGTGGGGCCGACCTGTACCCTTTAGATCACAGGTAGGGTTACAGGTAAGTCTGACTCTTGTACAATATAGCAAGGGATCAAATACACCCACTAGTGCTCAACCACTAGGGGCACATCCATATGTGATCAGTCACAGGTATGTCCACGTGTCTATCTCAATGTGTCTCATGGGAGAACCAAACTCACTAGTGCTCAGACACTAGGATCACGTTCACCTGTGCTCAGCCACAGGCACGTCCAACTCAATAGATCTGTTTCTCACTGCGTTACACAGGAGAATCATCTGGAGTATCCCATCATCTCAACTCTTTGCACATAGGAGGCCAATACATCATTTCATCTCTGTCTCAGAACGATACTCCCAACTCATGGGCTTCCCCAAACAAGGGCACACAACATTCCATCTCTGTCTCAGAGAGGAACCACACACCCAACTCATGGGCTTCACCACCTCACATAGGGGAACAACGTTCCATTTGTCTTAGATAGGAACCACACATCCAACTCATGGGCTTCACCACCTCACACAGGGGAACAAAATTCCATCTCTGTATGAGAGAGGAACCACACACCCATCTCATGGGCACACCCAACTCATGGGCTCTCTCTCAGGCCGACTCTCTCGTTATGTGTCCTGGAGGATGTCTCACGTCGTTGTAATCATCAACACTCCCTCTCAGTTAGGGAGGCATTCTCGACCAGGCCAAGTCTCTCACGTAAGTGCTCAAACTTCATCTTGGAAAGCAGTTTGGTAAATATATATGCGATCTTCTCATAGGTAGGAAGGTATTGCACGTGTACTGTATTACTCTGCACCATGTCTCTGATATAGTGATATTTTATCTCGATGTATTTCAGTCTATCATGAAACACATGGTTCTCAGAGAGCTTCACACAGCTCTAGTTGTTACAATGAATAGTAGTAGGATCCATCGCATGATCGAATAAATCAGTCAGAAGTTTGAGAAGCCACACTTCTTTGCGGACTTCCACACTCAATGCAATGCATTCTGCCTCTGTGATAATTAATGCCACAAAGCTTTGTTTCCTGCTACACCAGGAAACCATGGAAGACCCTAAAGTAAATCAACAACCAGAGGTTCTCTTCTGGTCCATTGTGCTCCCTACCCAATCTGCATCGACATATCCCTGCAGGCTCAAGTCTACATTGGAGACATATCTTAGTCCATAACTAATTGTGCCTTGTAGGTATCTCGATACATGTCTTGTTGTTATCCAGTGAGTCTGTCTCGATTGGTTCATGAATTGGCTAAGAACATTCACTGCATCACATATATCCGGTTTGGTGTTAACCAGATACATCAGTGATCCAATCAACTGTCTATAAAAGTGTGGATCAATCTCTTCTGAATCAGCATCACCACTCTTCTTGAAATCCATCACCATTGGTGTTGGCATGGATTTGCATTTTGTCATACCAAACTTTTTCAATATCTCCACAGTATATTTTTCTTGACTCGGGAAAATCTCATTTGTCCTCTGCCATACTTCTAGACCCAAGAAGTAATGCATCAAGCCTAAATCCTTCATCTCAAATTTAGCATTCAATGCCTGTTTGCATTCAACAATGAGTCTCTCTGAACCGGTGAGGAAAATGTCATCCACATATAAGACCAAGATCAAGAACTCATTGCCATCAATGTGATAATATAGGTTTGGATTAATAACACTCTTGTTGAAGCCCAAACTCATCAGGAATCCATCCATTTTCTTGTACCAAGCACGTGGTGTTTGCTTTAGTCCATACAAGGCTTTCTTCAACCTGCACATATGATATTTTTCATTGTGTATAACGAATCATTTTGGTTGCTCAATATAAACTTCTTCCTCAATTTCACCATTGAGAAAGGTTGTCTTTACATCCATCTAATGTAGCTTCCAACCCATGGATGGATGGAAGTGTATCGAGCTACTGTAGCAAATGTCTCATCATAGTCAACTCCCTCTACTTGCGAGAACCCTCTGGCTACAAATCTCGCTTTGTATTTCTCGATGCTTCCATCAGTTGCATGCTTGATTTTATAAATCCATTTGGAAGTCACTACAGACTTTCCCTCTGGTCTCGAAACAACTTCCCATACATCATTTCTCAATATAGAGTGATATTCTTCTGTCATGGCATCTTGCCATACCTATTCACCTGAAGCTTCTCCATGACAAGAAGGCTCAAATTCAATGATGTGACTCATGGCTGAAAGGTAGCTTGAGAATCTCTTTGGTCTCTTGCTCTCTTTGGTTTTCCCTTGAGGGGTTGTATGTCCTTCTACTTCTTGTAGAGTTTGTCAGGCCCAAGCAGGCCTTTTGTGTCCCACTGTAATATCTTTGGGCATGTCAATTGGAGCAACTGGATCAGCTGGAAAAACTGGAGCAACCGGATCAATTGGGATAATGTATGTCTCCCTATGAATTGTTGAAGGGGGAGAAGGCAATGTCTCATTATCAAGTTCCATATAAGATTATTTGGATCTTTGGAAGGCTATCTCTTGTTCAAAAGTAACATCTCTGCTTATTTCAATCTGTCTTTGACCAGGAATGTAGATCCGATATGCCTTTGAGGATTCACTGTATCCTACAAATGTGCCCTTTCTCCCTGGAGGGTCTAGCTTGGATCACTTCTCTTTGGGTACATGAAAATATACTGGACACCCAAATATTCTGAAGTGTCCAATCTCATGCTTCACTACGATGAAGGCTTCTTCTAGAGTAATGTTCTTCAAGATCTGATGAGGACTCTTTCTTTGAACATACATTGTTGTCATACATGCTTCTGCCCATAGATTCATAGGTAGACTCTAATCATGTATCATTGCTTTGGTTGCCTTAATGATAGTTCTATTTTTCCTCTCTGCAACCCCATTTTACTAAGGGTTGTAAGGCGCTGTGAACTCCCTCTTGATCCCTGCTTCAATACAGAAATTGATGAAATATTTGGAGGTGTATTCCTCTCCATTATCTGATCTTAGTACCTTGAACTTTCTTCCGGTCAAGTTTTCAACATGAGCTTTGAATTCTTGAATTTTTGCAAGGACTCCATCCTTGTTCTTCAGGAAGTAAATCCAAGTTCTTCGAGAGTGATCATCTATGAAGAGTACATAGTACAAGTACCCATTCAGAGATGCAACAATCATTGGCTCACACACATCTAAATGAATCAAGTCCAAGATTTTCTTGTATCTATTGTCACTACTCAAGAAGGATCCTTTAACATTATTGCCAAGAGCACAACCTTTTCAAACACCTTTATGTTGAATCTATATCTCTGGAAGACATGTTACCATCTTTCCTAGAGCTGGGAGAGCTCTATAATGAATGTGAGAAAGTCTTCTATGCCATAGCTCACTCAAGTTGATATTGTCATGTAATAGGGCATGGACTGGTCTGATGGTTAATTTGTACAAGTTGTTTTCTCAAACACCAATTACCTTGGCAGAATTTATATGTGAGTCTTTGTGCCATGCAAGAACTCTTCCTTCTAAAAAGGTAACCTTGTAGCCTTTGTCTTCTAAGACAAAAATGGAGACAAGGTTCCTCTTCATTCCAGGTACATATAGTACTTCTCTTAGTTGAAGATGCATATTTGAATCTAGTTGGAAGGTAGAAGTTCCAACCCCTTTAACATTATATCTAGCATCATCTCCAAGGACAACATGTAGATGTGTCTCTTTCTAAACAAAATTTGTTAGGTGATCTCTTAAACTGGTCATGTGCTTGAAGCCACCACTGTCAATTAACCAAGTATTATCATTGGTAGGGACCATACCTGAGAGTGTTGAGATGTTGATGTCTTCATCTCCTTGAAGTCTTGGCTTCCAGGAACAAGTGTTTTCTGAAATTTCCAAACTCACACTTGTGATATGATTCCTCGATGGGGAATTTACCTTTATTTATATTAGATTGAACTTGTCAACAGTAGTGTCTATTGGCACAACAGGGTCGACCTTGTTATCCCCGATTTCTAGGGATAACTAGGAGATCATGTCTCGAGGCCCACAGGTCCTAGACATGGAGTACCGAGAGTAGGATTGACCTGAGCATGGTCCTTGAGGGCCCATCCTTCTCTTATTTCATCAGATTCGTCTTGTCAGCAACAGTAGCATCCATCACCATCGGGTTGGTCTTGTATCAGAGAAGGCTCTTGCTCCATGAGGTAATTGGTTCAGGTATCATGGTATGTGTCACTTTTGATCATTATAACCTTTGGATATATGCATCTTAAATCCTTTATCTCTGACAACTGCTTGGATCTTACATTAACCCACTTGACTATGATTGGGGGGATTGAGAGGGTGTCCTAACAAGCCTGTACCCATAGGTTTTGGTTTGCCACCAGGGTGATTTCTGAAGAGCTATCGTCTGCTCCCATCATACCATCACTTTTTCATATTATCTCCCGCTCATCTGTCCCATTCCCCTTGTCTAGGAATTAGGATGATATGTTTGTGGGGTTGCACCTTATCTCATGGGAAGAAGGGGCTAAAGGCCCAGAAGGTAAAAGCAGTTGATAAAAGATAAAAGCCTAAAAATGAAACCTCAAGATGCCTCGCCCAAGGATCCCCGAGAAGGCAATAAAAAGCCTCTCAGCAAGAAACAAGAGGGACCCGAAGAAAAATAACAAAACAAGACCTAGCCAAGAGGATAGGGGGTCTCATCACAAGCCAGCCTATTATGTTCATGGGTACCTAACAGCATCACATTGCCATTATCTGGTTACCACGCCAGGGTAGTGACCTTTGGTTGCATGGCCAAGGGAGAGGGGGTCTCATCACGAGCCAACCTTATCATCTCTGTGAAAGTGCTTGTGGGTAAAACTGTCAGCTCTGGTCACCACGCCAAGGCAATGTCCTCTAGTTATTCCTTGAAATAAATAAGGAAAAGCAATAAAGAAAAGAAAGAATAAAGGCAAGAAAGGGCTTGGAAAAAAGTGCATCCATGACGGGTACAACTCACCTTCTACAAAGGCACCCACAGGTAATATCATGCATCCTTGGCTCTCACTCCACCTGTATGTCTGGACATCCCTTATCCACACCACCTCATTTTACATGGCTTGGATGAAACCCCTTGGAGACTTTCCTTTATTTATGGATACTAGCCCAATAGGGTGTCTTGTCCTTTTCTTCAAACTTGTATTGTAGGTCTTTGTAATGTCTTTGAGCTATTGGATGATATATCAGGGTTTTTATGCATGTGTTTGATAATATTAATGATGAAATCTGATTAACATTGTTGTGATCCCTGTGACTAATGAGCCCATGGAGGGCGAAGTTTTGATGTACAGGACCATGCCCGACGGACAGGTACCATTTGGACCAATACACATGGGGAGATTATTAGCTCGAACCTCCATGGGGCTGAAGATCCCATCAAATGGTTGTTGAGACCCATCAGAGGGGCAGAGACAGGACAATGCTTGATTGAACTTTTGGACCTGAGAAGAAGAAGGACGTTTCACCAGAGGCACTTTGGCAGAGCCCAACCTAGGGGGAATGACCCCTTTTCGGTGGAATGTTGGCCTTGGTAGGCTCGGAGCACACCCATTCTTACCATGACATTGTGGTCATTCTTGGAGGCAGATTGGGCAGCAGTGGCACGTGTGGCATGTTGGAGAGGCCCCTAGAGGGTCAATGTTTTGCTCCTGGATGCCTCATTTTCCCTAAAAGGGGCTTTCACCTTTATGACAGCTCAGTTAGGGTTTTAATTTGACATTTTAATGTAAAAACAATATGATTTTGGTTTAAAGCCTTGTCGGCTAATTTTTATGAGCTAAAATTAATTAAACGTCATGATACAGTATATATTGAGGAGTTTTATCCTCATTTTGACATAAACACATCACTCACTCTCCTAGTGAGGTATGATTTTTTGCACCCTATTAGGGTTATTAGCTATTTTGAGGAAGGCGCACTTGTTTGGAGAGGAGATTTTTGGCAATTTATGGTGTTTTTCTTGAAGGAAGGTTTACAGCTAGGGTTTAAATCTCATCCCCTTCAACTTGTGCGTCCTTCATCTTTTTGACTCCATAACCCTAGGCACTGATCTTTAGCCTCCAACGTTGAAGTGAAAGTGATTGAAACAACTCTCAAACTCTTATAAATTGAAACCCTAACTAACTACTAACCCTAATAAGGCTGACGTCATCCTTGGTTATTCCATCTTAACGCAACATTTTCTGTTGATAAACAATTAGATGGTGTTTTGAAGCATTTATTGAGTAAGGGATTGATTGGATACATTGTTTGTTGCATCATCTCGATATTTATTGATGAATTGATATTATTCCATTGCTATTATTGATAAACATTGATCTCGTCAATATCTATTGTCATAATTGCTAATATATTGATATCAAATAGTTATATGAAGTACTAACCCATTGAATCATAGCCTGCATGTATTGTTTTGTTGTTGCTTTGTTCCGGGCAGGAGTTCTCATTTGGGCCTACACTTCATTATTGGTTGTTTAGTCGGACTATCTGATCTTGGTGGTAACCTATGAGGAGGGATTTTTACCTTGACCTTTATACCTTAGCCTCTTCAAATCCCCAGGTTACTGGGGACGTCTCCCCTGGGCCTAACCCCACTAAAGAGAAAGAACCTCCCCATTGTGGTGACATTGGGTGGGGTAGGTTCTTGTTATGCCAGTTTGGCCTTTGTCTTCTAGCAATTTGACCTAGCTACAAACTGTGCGATAACATTTTGGCACCGTTGTCGGGGAACACTGAGTCAAATTCTCCTCAAATGACAAATCTTTTCGGTAAGCCTTGCATCAGAGACTATTTTCTTACAAGCTTATCTGGTGACTCCACTAGGGTGTTTTCCCTTTTCTTTGATGATTTCAAGCAAATCATTTGGCGACTCCACAAATAGCTAATGACGACTCGTAGTGGGCGTTAGTATATGCTTTCATCTACTACTGTGACCTCCACAAATCCTGTCACCCCTGTAAGTTCTCCCAAATGGTCTCATAAAGAACTCTTTGGTCCTTTAAGCTTACCTAACACCCAAGGGGGGTTACATGATCTACCCAAGAAGGTCGAGTCCTGGATACCTAAGTTTTCAGGGGACAATGGATCATATGGAAACTCTCATTGGACCGACTTATGTGATGCATTCCAGTTTCACCAATCCGGACAAGAACACCCCAATGTCTTTTTAAGGCTCTTTGTGAGCTCACTCACTGGATGTGATAGAAGATGGATTAACAAACTCCCGAAAGGAAGCATCAAAACCCCTGAAGATATTGAACAAGCCTTCAATAAATATTGGTGTGAAAAAGAAAGCATGGATTCCCTTTACTCTCAATACACTAATATTTGCAAAGCCTCTAGCGAGGGAATTAGGGATTTCAATGATAGGTTCAACCTTTTACTCAAGAATATCAGGCCTAGTTTCTCGGAAGAAGTTGTCCTCCAACACTACTTGAACTCGTTGGAAGGAGTTTTGCAGTTTATTCTCAAAGATCGGTCACCCTCGACTCTAGAAGAAGCACAAGACTTTGCTTGTCAGATTGAGGAGAACCTTGAGTTCGAAGACTACATCCATCAAGTCAATCTCTCGCACAATAATGACCCAAGGGAATCTAGTGACGAGGATGCCACCGAAGCTGAGCCTAAGTTCCTAGAAATTCTTGAAGTAAAACTCATGCCTCCCAAAAGGAAATGGAACATAGATTTCTCAAACACAAACAATGTTCTAAATGTCTCAAGACAACATGAGCCATCCGAGGATTTGGGCATGGCCACTCACAAAAAACCTAACTTTAAATATTTCTTGTTTGTCTTGAACACACCGATGTTAGAAGATCAAGATATGAGTGAAGCCGATAAGTCTGAAGAAACCGATCCAAGCACTAGTATGTCATGTATCCTGCAAAGGGTTAAAAGGATTCATGAAATATTGAAAATTTATTTTCTAAAAAAGCAAGACTCGGATGACCAATTACCTTTTAAGGGGATTCCCACACTATTACAAACCGGTCATTCTGAGAAGGATGAACAAACACCCTTTTTAGTGGATCCATACTTGTTTCAAGATTTCCCCACTTTTCCCTTGACAGAAAAAGACACAGATTGGGGTGATTATCCCGACGATGCCTCTAATATCTCTGAAGATTCGGATGAAGATGGCTATCCAGTACAGAGAGTAAGTAATTTTGTTGAGTGGAACGAAGATGTTTTCAAAGACATAGAATTTCCAAGCACCGTCATTGTGGATGAGAACCCTTGGTGTTTTCAATGCAGTGAAGCACATTGGGAACATGAGTGTCCTTACAATAGTGGTGGCCATCGACAAGTAAACAATATAGACCACTTCATAGAAGGCCCTCAAATAAATATCATTGTTGAAGATCATCAAGAATCCATGAAAGAAGTAGCCAGGTCAGCCAGGATGGCGGTAATAAACAAACTAGACCAGGAATCGAAAGAAAAGCTAAAGAAACAAGAGTTACAGGTGTATAGAAGAAAGAAGTTGGAACAACCCCCCGCTGACCAAACAAAAAACCCACCTGTGGATGTAATCTTTCCTAAAACATCCAATACTAAAGGGGTTAACCTGAACTTTGACCTTGAAGGGGCATTATCCAAGATGTTTGTAACCATCCCTTTGAGAGAAGTCATCAAGATACCATCTATCAAAGAGCGATTTGACAACTTTTTCCAAGGATCAGATGGACCATTGAAAGATGAAACTATTGGTCGTATATGGAATGTACCTGTGACTACAACTCATGTGCAAGAGCCCAGTGATTCCATCAAAGATGACAAAGCACGTGACAAAACCAGACAAGCTCCTCATAAATATTCTCCAGAAGATATGCCTTTTGCAACAAAGGAAGATTTTGATCAGATACAAAGGTCCACAAAAGAAAAATACCTGCAACTCATAGACAGGTATAAAGACAGGGAAGCTGGCACCATATGAGAAGATGATGTACGGATCCGTCCTTCGTAGCAGGAAATATTTATAGCAGACTCCCACCCGCCTCCCTCTACACAATACACCAGGGTGGTTCAAGGAACGACCAAATTCAAAGTCAAATAGTACAAGGAGGGAGACATACTATGGATGTGGGATGCCAATAATGGGAAGCCTACTAATATCAAAGGAAACAATCATTTTTGGCTTGGCCCTTTTAAGGTTGGAAGAAAGTCAATTAATGACTCTTATTACCTGTCTACACTAGAGGGACAAAGGCGCACAGTGCATGTTAGTGGACGCCTCCTCAAACCCCACCAGGATGGGGTAACCTGACTCCATAGGTAAGTACAGGCAAGTAGGCATTCTTTGTGTATTATACCATTTGCATTTCATGTTAGTTTACTTTCACATTTGCATATTGATTGTTTTATTTCAGTTTATATATATATGTCCATATATGCTGGGGTGGCATTACCACCCCATTTTTTTTACTGATGCCCCTATCGAGTTGAGCAGGTCTGCAGGTTATGCCAGATATGTTGAGGTTCTCATGCGCTCTACGGTGAGCACATGTCCCTGAGTTGGAGCCAAATGTTATCCCCGATTTCTAGGGATAACTAGGAGATCATGTCTCGAGGCCCACAGGTCCTAGACATGGAGTACCGAGAGCAGGATTGACCTGAGCATGGCCCTGGAGGGCCCATCCTTCTCTTCTTTCATCAGATTCGTCTTGTCAGCATTAGCAACATCCATCACCATTGGGCTGGTCTTGTATCAGAGAAGGCTCTTTCTCCATGAGGTAATTGGTCCAGGTATCATGGTATGTGTCACTTTTGATCACTATAACCTTTGGATATATGCATCTTAAATCCTTTATCTCTTATGATTGCTTGGATCTTACATTAACCCACTTGACCATGATTGGGGGGATTGACAAGGTGTCCTAGAAAGCCTATACCCATAGGTTTTAGTTTTCCACCGGGGTGATTTCTGAAGAGCCATCGTCCTCTCCCATCATATCATCACTTTTTCATCTTATCTCCCACTCATCTGTCCCATTCCCCTTGTCCGGGCATTATGATGATCTGTTTGTGGGGTTGCACCTTATCTCATGGGAAGAAGGGGCTAAAGGCCCCGAAGGTAAAAGCAGATGATAAAAGATAAAAGCCTAAAAATGAAACCTTGGGATGCCTTGCCCAGGGATCCCCGAGAAGGCAATAAAAAGCCTCTCAACAAGAAACAAGAGGGACCCGAAGAAAAATAACAAAACAAGACCTAGCCAAGAGGATAGGGGGTCTCATCATGAGCCAACCTATTATGTTCATGGGTACCTAACAACTTCACATTGCCACTATCTGGTTACCATGCCAGGGCAGTGACCTTTGGTTGCATGGCCAAGGGAGAGGGGGTCTCATCACGAGCCAACCTTATCATCCTTGTGAAAGTGCTTGTGGGTAACACTGTCAGCTCTAGTCACCATGCCAAGGTAGTGTCCTCTAGTAAGTCCTTGAAATAAAAATAAAAAGCAAATAAAGAAAAGAAAAGAATAAAGGCAAGAAAGGGCTTGGAAAAAAGTGCATCCATGACGGGTACAACTCGCCTTCTACAAAGACACCCACAGGTAATATCATGCATCCCTGGCTCTTACTCTACCCATATGTCTAGACATCCCTTATCCACACCACCTGATTTTACATGGCTTGGATGAAGCCCCTTGGAGACTTTCCTTTCTTTATGGATACTAGCCCAATAGGGTGTCTTGTCCTTTTCTTCAAACTTGTATTGTAGGTCTTTGTAATGTCTTTGAGATATTGGATGATATATCAGGGTTTTTATGCATGTGTTTGATAATATTAATGATGAAACATGATTAACATTGTTATGATCCCTGTGACTAATGAGCCCGTGGATGGAGAATTTTTTGATGTACAAGACCATGCCCGACGGACAGGTACCATTTGGATCGGTACACATGGGGAGATGATTAGCTCGGATCTCCATGGGGCTGAAGAGCCCATCAAATGGTTGTTGAGACTCGTCAAAGGGGCAGAGACAGGACAATGCTTGATTGAGCTTTTGCACCTGAGAAGAAGAAGGACGTTTCACCAGAGGCACTTTGGCAGAGCCCGACCTAGGGGGAATGACCCCTTTCCAGTGGAACGTTGGCCTTGGAAGGCTTAGAGCACCCCCATTCTTACCATGAAGTCGTGGTCATTCCTGGAGGTAGATTGGGCAGCAGTGGCACGTGTGGCATGTTGGAGAGGCCCCTGGAGGATCAACGTTTTGCTCCTGGATGCCTCATTTGCCCTAAAAGGGGCTAGCGCCTCCCTTGAAGGGGATTTCACCTTTATTACAGCTCAGTTAGGGTTTTAATTTGACATTTTAATGTAAAAACTGTATGATTTTGGTTGAAAGCCTTGTCGGCTAATTTTTATGACCTAAAATTAATTAAAGGTCATGATACAGTATATATTGAGGAGTTTTATCCTCATTTTGACATAAACACATCACTCACTCTCCTAGTGAGGTCTGATTTTTTAAGCCCTATTAGGGTCATTGTCTATTTTGAGGAAGGCACACTTGTTTGGAGAGGAGATTTTTGGCAATTTATGGTGTTTTTCTGGAAGGAAGGTTTACAACTAGGGTTTGCATGCTATTTTCTTGGTGATTTGTAAGCATTTTTCTGCAAAACTTCTTGATTGAATGGTTGTAGTTTAATTTCTTGCATCTATTTATATATATACATTGTTGAATCAAAACCCTAGGGGACAAGCACACAAGTAGGTCGTTGTCTCATGTCCCCTGATAGAAAAAACTTTTAAGCCATTGAAGAAGAAGAAGAGAGCCTAGCCATTGCTACACTCTTTCTATCTTCTTCCCTTAAGCTAGTCGTACCTTTAAACTTCAAGAGGAAGAGGACGTCCCAGGCCTAGGTTATCTACACCTAGGGTCATTCTTCTTTTAGGGTTTGATGAAAGAGCCTTGCCTTTGCAACACTCTCCCTCTTTAAACTCTCTTGTCTTGATTTTACTTGTCTTTGAGCTGGTCGTTTGTCGGGAAGGAGGAGAGAGCACGAGTCCTTGCTTAAGCAACACCAGAGTGAGCCTCTCTCCCCTAGGGTTCTTTCCTCAAGGCCCTGTCATTGCAGTACCTTGAAACCTTTCCCTCTTGTCCTTTAAATCTCATCCCCTTCAACTTGTGTGTCCTTCATATTTTTGGCTCCATAACCCTAGGCATTGATCTTTAGCCTCCAACGTTGAAATGAAAGTGATTGAAACAACTCTCAAACTCTTATAAATTGAAACCCTAACTAACTACTAACCCTAATAAGGCTAACGTCATCCTTGGTTATTCCATCTTGACGCAACATTTTCTGTTGATAAACAATTAGATGGTGTTTTGAAGCATTTATTGAGTAAGGGATTGATTGGATACATTGTTTGTTGCATCATCTCGATATTTATTGATGAATTGATATTGTTCCATTGCTATTATTGATAAACATTGGTCTCGTCAATATCTATTGTCATAATTGCTAATATATTGATATCAGATAGTTATATGAAGTACTAACCCATTGAATCATAGCCTGCATGTATTGTTTTGTTATTGCTTTGTTCCGGGCAGGTGTTCTCATTTGGGCCTACACTTCATTATTGGTTGTTTAGCCAGACTATTTGATCTTGGTGGTAACCTGTGAGGAGGGATTTTTACCTTGACCTTTATACCTTAGCCTCTTCAAAGCCCCAGGTTACCGGGGACGTCTCCCCTGGGTCTAACCTCCCTAAAGAGAAAGAACCTCCCCATTGTGGTGACATTGGGTGGGGTAGGTTCCTGTTATGCCAATTGGGCCTCTGTCTTCTATCCATTTGACCTAGCTACATACTGTGTAATAACAGACCTCAATAAATTATAATATAATTAATAATTATCATATTAATTATCTTTTACATTAACTATCTTTCACTTTGAGGTGGGGCCGAATTGTACCCTTTACATGACAAATAGGGTTACAGGTAAGTCTGAATCTTGTACAATATAGAAAGGGATTATATACACCCACTAGTGCTCAGCCACTAGGGGCACATCCATCTGTGCTCATCCACATGGATGTCCACATCTCTATCTCACTTTGTCTCACAAAAGAACCACACTCACTAGTGCTCAACCACTAGGATCACGTTCACTTGTGCTCAGCCACAGGCACGTCCAACTCAGCAGATCTCTTTCTCACTGCTTTACACAAGAGAATCATTTGGAGTATCCCATCATCTCAACTCTCTGCACAGAGGAGGCCAATACATTGTTTCATCTCTTTCTCATAATGATACTCCCAACTCATGGGCTTCCCCACTCAGGGGCACAAAACATTCCATCTTTGTCTCAGAGAGGAACCACACACCCAGCTCATGGGCTTCACCACCTCACACATGGGTAGAACATTCCATCTATCTCAGATAGGAACCACACACCTAGCTCATGGGCTTCACCACCTCACACAGGGGCACAACGTTCCATATTTGTCTCAAAGAAGAACCACACACCCATCTCATGGGCACACCCAACTCATGGGCTCTCTCTCAAGCCGACTCTCTAAGTATGTGTCCTGAAGTATGTCTCACGCAACTCTAATCATCAACACTTCTTTTGATGAGTGGCTTATTGATTCTCGAGCATCTTAGCATATGGCTAAGGATAAAGCCATATTTTCTACTGTAAATGAATGTAACACCAAGAAAATATTTGTTGGTGATGATAGATCTCTTAGTGTTGTAGGATTTGAAACAATTCAGGTAGATAATGGTCATTTCAATTATGTATTATCTGTTCCAAGTCTTTCTTGTAACCTTCTATTAGTATATCAAATCACTCATTCATGCGAAGGTAAAACCGTAGAGTTTTCACCTCACCAAGTAGTAATCAAGGATCTAAAATATCCTCAACATGTTCTTGCAACTAGAATTGTTGATGATATTACCAAGTTGTACAAGTTTGACAACTTTGGGTCATCATATTTTCCATCAATTTTTGTTGCTCATGACAATGACTTGAGCAAACTTTGGCATGAGCAGTTTGGTCATCTGAATTATCTCTCATTATAGAAACTATGTAATCAATAGATGGTGATTGGTATTCCTCTAGTTTCATGCAAAGATGGTGTTTGTTTCGGTTGTGTTCTCCTAAAACATCAATAGGACATTTTTGACAAATGTGTTGCTTGGCACGCCTCGGGCCCTTTGTAGATTGTTCACAGTGACTTGTGTGGTCCACTTTCTTCTCCTTGTTTTTCTGTGTGTAACTATTTCTTAATATCAATTGATGACTTTTCCAAACGCACTTGGTTTTACTTCTTAAAAATCAAAAGTGGAGTTTTTGACAAGTTCTTGGCCTACAAGGCCCTTGTCGAAAAGCAATCTGGACATCAACTTCAAATATTAAGAAAAGATAATGGAGGCGAATATGTGAACAATCAATTTACAAGTTACTGCACTACACAGGGCATCCAATTGCAACATGTTGTTCCATATACACCACAACAAAATGGTGTTGTTGAAAGAAAGAACCACATTTTAAAAGAAATGGCTAAGTGTATGATCCAATCTAAAGGATTAAGTCTAAAGGATTGGGCAGAAGCCATTAACAATGCAAATTACATAGTAAATCACACTCCCACTAAGGCTCTTAAAAATATAACACCATAAGAATCATGGAATAAAATTAAGATAGATGTAAGTCATTTCTGTGTATTTGGTAGTGTACATTGGGCTCACATTCATGATGAGAAAAGGAAATCATTGCAGCCTAAAAGTGATAAGTGTATATTTGTTGGTTATTTTGAAGATGTCAAAGGTTACATACTTCTTCAACCATGTTGTAATGAAATTATTATTAGAAGAGATGTTAAATTTGATGAAAATATCTTGGCCCACGAGCCCAATTCAATGATTGTGCCTTCTATTGGCATGTTTTACCGGTAGTGTATGCTTGTCATTGATGGAAAGTACATCAGCGATGATGGCTTGAGTACAAGAAGGATGTGTCAGGCGGGCACCAGAAGTCTTTTGGGAAGACACTGCAGAGAAAGCTCGACAAGATCAAAGTATGCAACGATGGATCTCATTGAAGATTTCCCGATGAACGCCAGATCTGAGCCCGAGATCCGATCGACGTTGGATCCAGGAGAACTTACATGCCCTTTAATGAGCAAGGTGAAATGCAAAACCCCGAAAAAACACCTCAACAAAGACTCAATTTCGGAGTTTCGGCTATCGAGAGATGGAGAAGTCAAGAGTCGAGACTCTCCAACACAGGAGTCTCGAAGTCGTGAAATGCGAAACCCCGAAATCGAGAAATAGGTGCATCGCTCGAAGTTTTGGATACCGGGAGATAGGGATGTCACAGACTCTTGTCATCAAGAGTCCCGAAGTGTCGAAATGCGAAATCCTGAAACCCGAAAAAAAGAAGGCACATCACTCGGAGTGTTGAATACCGGGATTTCGATTACTGGGAGATGGAGATGTCAGAGACTCACATCATCAGGAGTCCCGAAGTGTTGAAATGCGAAAACCCAAAATAGGCGCATCGCTTGGAGTACGAGGTACTGTGATTTCGGATACCGGGAGATGGAAATGACAAAGACTCTCATCATAAGGAGTCCCGAAGTCGCGAAACCCGAAGTCGAGAAATGATAAAGACTCCATACCGGAGTTTCGGATACCAGGAGTAGGAGGAGTCAAGAGTAAATACTCTTGATCAGAGGAGTCCTGAAATCGCGAAACCCGAAGTCGCGAAATGTCACAGACAAGCTCCGCTTCAGAGTTTCAGGCACCGCGACATGGAGAGTCAATAAAATTTTGGCACAGGAGTACCTAAATGTCGAAGTGACGAAACGCGAAATTGTGAAATGCAACTTTTTGAATAAGGCTATGGTCACAACCATTGGTCACATCGGCGAGAGATAGAGGAAAGAGCTAGAGCAACCAAGCTCCATTTCGGGGATCGCGACATGGAGTGTCGAGACACTTGATCACACGAATGTCGAATTGTCGAAAAGCCAAAATGCGAAACACGGTTAGGATCAGCTAGAGGTCACAACCTTTGGTCACATCGATGAAAGATGGGTGAAGGAGTTAGTGAAGACAAGCTCCTTTTTGGAATTTTGGGGGTCGGGAAATGGAGAGTACTAAAATCCTCCACCACGGTGATCCCGAAATGCCGAAGAGCGGAATGCCGAAATGAATGCAAGACTAATGAAATTCATTCAACGGTGCAAATGAAATTGAATCAAATCGAAGGGCTATTGTTGCACGTCACAGTGTAACTGCCAGAAACCACTGATGGTTTCTGCCATAGGACTCGAAGACACTTCAGGGTGATTCACAGAGGAGGTGAAGAATCTCAAGGCATCTGCAAATAGAACACTGACTGTTCATGGAGGCGATTGACAACTGGATGAGCGTTGGAGCCTATAACTGCAACAGAGTAGTTGAGCTCGATTGTAACAGAAGACGAAGAATCTTAATTGTTGGTGAGGCAAAGTAATTTGATCATGACACCCAATGGTGATGGACACATGGGATTAAAAAACAGAGAAGCTGAAGAGTTTCCATGATGAACAGGCAGAGCACTCGACATGCAGAGCATGCAGAATCATTGGATACAAGGCATGCACAAGATGCACAGAGAGCATAAGAAGGTTGAACAAAGAAGAGATCAGGGTTGTTGCGGTGGTGTGGGATTCATGTGTGAAGAAGGAGGTGGAGTGGAGCAGCTGAAATTGAAAAGAAGACAAAAGGTGCATTGAAGGGGAATGGTGCAGAAAGCACAAGAGGTAGAAGAATAGAAAAGTGCAATGAATGTGTGTAGGAAGACAGTGAGGAAGACAGAGAAGTGAAATCTTGCAGAATAGTGATGAGACTGGTAAGTTGTTGTTGAACACTATATCACTGTAATAAGTTTCAATAATTCATATTCATAAACCAGGGTGGTAAGGAGGTGCTAAGGAGGACTGGTGTCCTTGGAGGTTCAAGTGGGTGCTTGAACACAGGGAGTTGTAGCTTCCGTCTAGTTGGTACTAGAGAAACCAGGGAGTTGGTGCTTCCTTCTAGTTGGTGCTAGAGAAACCAAGGAGTTGGTGCTTCTTTCTAGTTGGTGCCAGAGAAACCAAGGAGTTGGTGCTTCCTTCTAGTGGGTGCTAGAGAAAACAGAGAGTTGGTGCTCTGAGCAAGTTGCAGCTTGAAAAAACAGAGGTTGTAGCCTCACAATGAGTAGGTGCTCATATGTATGATAATGTAAAGAATGTAAATAATTCTTATCATATAAAGAAGAAGAGGTTTTTACCCTTTATGGGTTTCCTCGGGAAATATCTGTCTCTATGTATCT
>ML785645.1:278295-339773 GCA_009831015.1 Picea engelmannii | reverse complement strand
ATAATTCATTTTCCTTGTACTCCTTTCACTTTATAAATAATTATCTTATATAAAATACCCTTTTCTCTTTTTCGATCTCGTTTATGATATATAACCTTACTTTAATTGAACCTTTTCAAAAGTACTCTTTTTATAATATAATACCTTGTTTATTTCCCCCACTAATTCGTATTCATTTTAAATATTAGCCTGGTCCTTTGTTTTTGTTTTTGTTATTTTTGGATATTTTAAGAACTTTTAAATACTCTTTTAATATCTTCGATTTTTAATTTTAAACGCTTTCTAATAACTTTATCCCAAAAGAAACATAACTTATATTCTCGTGCCTTTTTTTTGTCCCTTGTATATTATTTGACCAATCATGACTTTTTGATTGGATATTTGGAGGTGTATAGATAAATGTGGATTTCACGGGATTGGCCCTTCGTAAGGCACACAGTCCGAAATCAACTCACACCGATGGCTATGGGGCGAGGCTCTGTCCAAGTAACTTCCAAATGTAAAGATATGAACCAAGATAATAAGCCAACCAGGATAGGCCCACTAGATTTCGGGTTTAGTGTTCCAGATTTAATAATACATGCATCAGATGTAATTAGCATGTGACTTGTTTAAGACCACAATTCCGCTGACAACATGCAACTCGTAACTTATTTCGATGACTCTGGTTCATAATCTCTTCGCATAAATTAGCCCTGAGGCCAACGATTTATGGTCATATTTGCATAGAGTAGTAAGACAGTCCTTATCTCTTTTCCTCGCCAAACCATAGTCAATGGATGACTTTAATTGGATCATACTTGCTCTGATACCAAATGAGACGAACAAAGTCCACTCACACAAGAATTATCCAAAATATTTGGAATATAACACAGTAACCCATGTAGGATTGTAAATAATATATGAATAGATAAGATGAGATACAATTGAGAATGGGGGCTCGTTTATATACCCACGTAGGGGTTCCCTTAACCAATAGTCATGTCCTTTGAAACATGTCATTTCATTATTAATAATTATTATTTATTAATTATCATTTAATTATGATGTTATTAATATCTATTTTATATGTATATTTATGTTCATAACATAATCCCATTAGATTGTTTAAGTGTTGAATCTTCTTTCTGAAGATATTTTCCCTTTTAAGTTCTCTTGTTCCATGCCAATCATTTCCCCACTCTTTCCTGAGTCTAGTCGAAAAAACCCATATTCCAATTCTTTCAGATCTCGTCCAAATCCACCATGTTTTCACTTCCTAGGTTCGGTCCTACTTTCCCTGTTTAAACAGAGCGACCAAACTCCTTCGATTGCACCTTTTTCTCTTTTAGGGAGCAACTAAACACTTTTGGTTGCACTTTTTTCTCTTGAAGGGAGCGACTAGACCTTCTCTTAGGTTAACCAAGAGCGACCAGACCTTTTGGTTGCCATTTCTCCCTTCACAAGGAGCGACCGATCGCTTTGTCTCCCTTTTCAGGGAGCGACCGATCGCTTTGTCTCCTTCAAAATACTCACTTAGATCTATTTTTTGTGGCCTTTTCAACACTCCAAATCCACCTTGGATCTGTCTTAGATTCCTTGCTGTGAATTTTACAATTTTTTGTGAAGTTTTTTGCTTTTTTCTTGAAAAAATTTCCTCTCTTCCTGTATGCCACTCATCTATCGTCTTATTGAAATTCTTGTCGCATTGGTCTGACCATAACTATTTGTCTTTACCTCCTCAAGTAGTCTACATATCCTTGGCATCTCCCTGAGAGATTGTTTGGAGAAATTTCTCTTTGATTTTTTTCTGACTCTTGCTTTGATTGCTTTGAGTGTTGATTGCTTTGTAGTCATTTGGAAGACTTTTTTCAATTTTGAAGCCTTGATTTTTCTGTGTTTCAAATTGGGATATTTGATTTCTTCCTTCTTATCTACTTTTCAGTGCATTACACATTATAGATTGCAATTAAAGAAATAGAAGGAATTCCTTTCAAATTGCATTTACTTGAAAAGAAAAAGAGAAAGCATCAAATTTTGTTGGCATGTTTTCAAAAGTAGCTTAGGAAAGTTGTTTGCTTTCATATTGCAAGAACTTCAGTTCACCATTTGGCATTGTTGTCCATTTCATTGAAAGGAAAATTAAGATTGCATGTTGTTGAGTGCTTAGTTATCATTATAAACAAGTAATGAACTTCCATCCCTGCTTTAGCTAGCTTTCATCGAAAATGAATTATTGCATTGCATCATTCTCAACACCTTTTTGGAGTCGAGTCCTTTACATATCATCTGTTTCACTACCGCACCCTTGATTAAAACAACAACCATAAAATCAAACGCTTAATAAAAATAATCTAATAACTTTTCTTTTTGGGCCTGTCCATCAACAATAGATCAGAATAGAGCTTTGGAATAGGTTGTGAGGTGAACTCTACAAAGAAACTAAAAACAACTTAGAATCTTGCGATAGGGAGAGAAAATCCAATTTTCGTATAAGCATAGCCGAGACCCGCCTCTCTCATAGGGATTAAACACGAGGTCGCATGCGGGAGAACAACAGAGATTACCCCTTTGAGGCTTAACCAAACCTAGTGGAATGTTAGTATATTGGGGTTTCTTCTTGAGAATCGACTGTTTTCATTTGGTCTCGGAACTTAGTGAATCTCGAATTCGTTTGGGGTCCTATGGAGCTTATTCTGGTCCTCTTCTTCTTAATCCTCTTGGAGAATTTCGAACTTGATATCCTGTACATACTTTTGGACCCAACTGTCGACTATACCCACCTAGAGGCTAGATGTGAGATGGTAACCTTAGTGGCCATAATCCTTAGGGTCTATACACAAGGTGACGGTGAAGGGGAGTCTCCACTGTACCTGGGTCAGACGTTGGTCAAACTCACTCGGGCTCCTTGGAGGGTCACCCGTGGCTTTCATCGTAAGGGGACTTGCCCCAGGGTGTAAGTCTGTTAAGCAGGTCCCCAACGTAATTGATCCACTTGCTCATCCCAGCCCCTTCTCACGTGTTCTAGCGATGTTGGATTTCATCACCAACTAGTAAGTTCATTCTGAGAAGTTATCGGTTTGTTTGGTTTGCTTCCTAGATTTTCTAGAGCATGATGTTTGTTTTCTTAATGGACCTTTAGGTTGAGTATTTATCTATGGTGTCATTTCCTAGGAATACCAACGAAGGAATCCCTTTTCTAGGGATGTCGTTTGTTTCTCCTTCTACGGGACACGTTGGTCCACCTTATATCACCACTTTGACTCTTCCTGGTATCACGATTATGTTATTGGTTTGGTTATTTTCCACTATGGTGAACGTCAATGTTCTTGGTGCTTCATTTGTAAACTCCACCCCAAGATCCTCAACCTCATTTCGATCCTCCACCTTCTTCTCCCTTAGGGTATTCTTCCCATTCTTCCTCTTCGCCTAGTGAAAACTCTACAACCAATAACCAGGCGGATGAGAAGAAGAAGAAACATAAGAGTAAGAAGAAGAAAAAGAAAAAAAAGAGGGAAAGATTCCAATCACTGCATGACACATTGGAAGCGATCAACCAGCCTTTGGGCATCATGCTGGGAGTGTTGATGGTGTCATCACATCTAAAAATCGCAAGCCCAAATTCCCTTGCGGGATTTGCAAGTGTGATCACCTTCTCAAGGATTTCCCTGGTATTCCCAAGGTCGTCGAAGTGTGGTCTTAGGTTTCATCTCAATCCGCGTCAACAGCCGCTACAGGTCATGCTGGTGATGACCCCTGGACTAGTAAACAGGTTGGAAATAAGAAGGGTAAAGTCAAATTTCCTTGCTTGTTATGTAAGGAGATGCATCGCACCTACCTTTGTCCCCGCATGGATGAAGCTTTGTATATGTTGAAAAATATTGTTGATATTCAACAAAAACTTCCAAAAACTTATCGTAAAATCTCTCCCAACCCGCCAGTCATTGATGAAATGGCCAATCTGGTTCCACCCTCTGTTAGTTCGATTGATCATGTGGTCAATCTGGTTTCATCCTCCGTTGACCCAATTGATAAAGTGATCGATTTGATCCCATCATCGTTCAATCCCACTATTCCATTGAAGAGTGACACCCAAGTGATCGATCCACTTCCATCATCGATCAATCCCACTATTCCATTGAAGAGTGAAACCCTAGTGATCAATTTGAGTACCTCCTCAGTCGATCTGATCCATCAAGTGGTCGATTCGATATCCCCATCCATCGACCCCACTCCTCCTTTGAAGAGTGAGGATGTCGCTCAGGTATTTCTTGTTACTGCAGATTCCTCCGAACAAGGGGGCATTCCACCCATTCCAACTCCACCCCCTCCAAGCAATGTGATCACCATTGATTGGAATGCTATAACATAACCTCATCTTCCTTCTTACGCACCTTTCCAAATAGCTGTCGAAGTTTGTGCTAGGCATATTCCTAACACTATAATCTACAAAGGCACTTATGTTAGCATCCTATCCTCAAATGCTTGCAAGATCTTGGTTCACCTCAGCTTGCATCGGTGACTTAGAATCTGTTGGCTTTTAATAGAAGGATTAGTCAACCTTTAGGGATCCTTCCTTAGTTTGTTGTTACTTTGGGGGGAAAAATGGTCTACATTGATGTGATGGTAGTCCATGACCCCTTGGATTTTAATTTGCTACTCAGGCAAGACTATGTTTATGTTATGCAAGCTCTTGTGTCCACACTCTTTTGCGTGATGTGTTTCCATCATAATGGAAGCATCATGACCATATAACAACTTCCATTCATTGGCCCTCATGTGATGGTTAACCATCAGTCTTCCCCAAATGGTCCTTATATGCCAACGCCATCCGCCCCGCCGTAGGTCAATTATGTGGTAACATGTCCCATGCATTCAAATCTGCATGAGAAGGAATTTCTCCCTTCTTTTGACTTAGATCTGGTAGTTGACATGGTGATCTCTTCGATAGGGATCTTAGAGCCTGTCTCCCTAGGAAGGAGGTCTTGGTATTAATGGACAAGGCATCATTCAACCACTGGAGGTTGAAGGGAGGCCCCGATATGCAAGATTCTAATTCTCAAAAGCAGTAGAAGCAGAGGAATCTTCAAGCAAAGAGTTGAGATCATCACCAACACCATCTTGGAACATCAAGAGCATTACAAAGCATTGGAAGAGAAAAGCTCTTTACAGTGAAAGTGAGGCGGACTTGAAGTCACAAAACTATTGCACTGATTGCGAAATGATTGGTCATTGGATCATGAAATGTTGGAAGCTTCACCCCAAGCTTCGTGGTACACCAAGCAAGAAGTTTGTACTAGATTCTATGTAGTTGGAGGCTCAAATATCCTCAGATGGAAAAAAAAAATGGCCAAAACTCAAAGTGCCTATATTTCGATGAAAATAGTACTAGGTCGAAGATCTTGACGAGAGATTTCCAACGACGCAAATGGCTCTTCAAACGGAGTCCAGCTGACAAATTTATGGCCATTTGAAATTTCCTGCAAACATGGGAAACTAGCAAAAACGATATAGTGTTGACGTCAGCATGTTGAAATGGTAGCACGAGAGGCCACCACGTGTCATATGTACGGATGATGTGGTAGGTTGTATGTTGGCACATGGGAAAACCCAGGGTTCAACGCTTCAACAGCGCACCAACAAGACCCTAACTATTGGCCCTTTCGACAACACCTGCGAAGTATATGAAGTCTCACCTGAGGTAGAGGCAGGGGGGGTTGTAGACTTAGGTGTCTAAAACCTAGCTGGGACACATATCTATGATTACAACACTTAACAAAGCACTTATCCAATAACATGAATTAGTTCATAAATCCATTAACATCGCATATTAAGCCCTAGATACAGAACAACACAAGATCTAACCCTTACAACCTCTTAGCACATATCATAAGCTCAGATCTAACATTCATTCACATCATAAAGCACTAAGAATTCATATATCTATCTATCATACATCAAGAACAATGCACTAAGCAAATAGATACATAAATAACATGAACAACATAGCACAAATCACATCGACACAGGATATACGTGGTTCACCCCAGTGTGGGGCTACGTCCACCAACTCTTCTTCTTCTTTATTAGTCTCCTTCAATCTTATTACAGTCACAGAGCCACAAAGCTCACTCCGCACTCGACAGGTGATCTGTGCACAATGCACTAGATCCACCTTCCTCAAAATCAGGTCACGACACAAATCCTTACACAGTCTGTGCACAAATCCTCTTTCAATCACTTTCACTTAGCTCTGCAAGTCTTAACATACTATAGTCGTACACTAAGCCAATGACCTCTTTCACTAAGCTAATTACTACTTTCACTAAGCCAATTACCACTTGCACTAAGCCAATTACTTCAAAAGCTGACCTCTACTTACATTACCTAGCTACTTATTTATACATTACAAAAAGGGCCTAGACATGGGTAAACCCATGGGCCGACATCCCATACCCGTTACATAAACCCTAAAATCCCAAAAAGCCCGCAAAATGGGTGAGATCCCGCGATCTCTGCTTTGCCTAGGCGCTCCGTCTTCGACCAACCTGTCGAAGTCCCAAAAATGGTCAAACACGACCAACGTTTCCTCAAAACTTGGTCGAGGGCCAACATTGTACGATGATGCAATAACTGACATGGTAGGTACAGTTGGTAGTACGAATTTTGACATTAGCAGGATACATGGTAGTGCCAGAGCGTGACTCATGTCACTCTTTTTTAACATTTTTGGGGTAAGGTTGGATGAATAGAAAAGTTCCATGTGGAACTGTATAGATGTCATGTGGAAGTACATTCATGACATGGCAGATGATGTCAATGGATGACTGGGAAAAGACGTGGTAGTATGGTCGTGACGTGGCTGATGACGTCAACGGATGATTGGGTGAAGACATGGCAGTACGGTCGTGACATGGCAAATGAAGTTAGCGGATGACTGGGCAAATATGTCGCAATAAGACTGTGACATGGCAGATGACATAAGTGGATGACTAGGCATAGACGTGGAAGTACGACCATGATGTGGCAGATGATGTCAGCAGATGACTGGGCATAGACGTAGGAGTAGGACCGTCACATGGTAGATGATGTCAGTGGATGACTAGGCACAAAAGTAGTAGTACCGATGACGATGTTAACATGATGTGGCATGATGATTCGGTGTTGATGTGGCAATACGAATGACGACATCAACATGACGTGGCATGTTGAATGGGCAGTGATGTGCCAATACGAATGATGATGTCAGTATGACGTGGCAATTGTCTAGGTAGTATGGAGAATGATGTCAGCATGAGGTGATAGGTCGTAGAATGATTTAGCATGTCGTATAATGATGTGGCATTGACGTAGGTTGATTACGTGGCAGGCCATATGGTGATGAGGCACTGATGCAAGTTGATGATATGGCAGGCCATACGATGATGTGGCATTGATCATACAGTTAAGTAGGTGCCACGTGGGTGAATCACGGGTTGCCACATGGCATACCAAATTTTCAAGGTAGATGAGTATTTATTGTTGCAATTAATGATTGTGTGGCACGCAAACTGAGGCAGAGAGCCCAGGGGGGTCCAGAAGTCACAGTGACATAATTGGACGAAAGTATAGTAATTTTTGCATGATTTGTCACCACGAATCCACTGGTGTAGTCCATTTTGTGATCTGAGCAGTAGATCTGAAGGGTCATGACATAGCCAAAGTTTTCCATTAATGCTTCGACACACATTTGGAGGTAGGGGTCCAAAAGTGACAGTGACAGAATTGTACTAAAGTATAGCCATTTTCCCACGATTTTTCACCACGAATCCACTGGTGCAGTCAGAATTTGGATCCGAGCAATTGATTTTTGGACTCATGGCAGAAGCCCACTTTTGTCATTAATGCATGACATGAACTTCGAGGCAGAGTTGCACCTTTCATAACAGGTTGAGTTTACGGTCAAAAGTTGCAGAAGGATGAGAAGGGCCTATTGGTGTTGTGTATGCCAAGATTTGAGCAGCTAGTTGAGTGCCTTTGCACAAAACCAATGTAAGTTTTATGCATTTATGGTTTTTGCCTATTTTTGGAAATTGCAAAAGGATGAATGTATGTTGCAGATTCTGGTGATCTGTGAGTGCTGCAGTAGGGCAATAAGATCTGAATTATTGCAGGAAATTCATTGTTTGAGCCTTACATGCAAACCGAGATGGTGCGATAAGAGGCCATTTTGACGCTTTGACAAAAAGTAGTCATGCTTACAATCAAAACTCTCAAAATTGTGAGATGTGTGATGATGGTGACATTTGTTTTTTTGTTATGTTGCACATGTTTGTAATGGGGGGTTTAAAAACCATATAGTTTTCCACTAGTGCACATTTGGGGGCATTTGCCTTAATGGTAATGATGTAAAAGGTTGTAATTATCCACCCTTGAAAGTGATGATGAGAGTGAGGGGCATTTTGTTCTATGACTAAAACCTTGTAAGCCTTGTCGGCAACATTGTAATGGGTCTTGTAGCTACTCTTGAGTGAGAGGCATTGTTTTTCCTAATCCTGTTGTTGCAACCTGGTAATGGGTCTTGTAGCCACTATTGTGTGAGAGGCATTGTTTTACCTAGGCTTGTTTTGTCAATATTATAATGGTTCATGTAGCCATTGTGGAGTGAGAGGCATTATTTTTCCTAAGGCCTATTTGGAAATCATTGTAAACTTGTTCACGAGTGTTTTATCAACTCTTGTAAAGTATGGTATTGATTTGAAACTGTTATCAAGTATGGTCAGCTACATATTTGTATTGATGCAAGTGTTGGCATCGACATCCTCATTCTGAAGTACAAAGGTGAAGGAGAAGAATGGTGCATCCTTTAAGAGACATGTGTTATGCAGATCAAGGAATCGGCTACAGATTTTTATTGGTGCAAGTGTTGGCATCGACATCCTCATTCCGAACTAAAAAGATGAAGGAGAAGAAGGGTGTGGCATTTCAGAAACATTTGTTACGCATATCAAGGAGCAGGGAAGTGCATCATAGAGTGTAAGACTCTTCCTAGGAGTTGGTTGCAAACACTCAAGTTTTCTCTCAATACTTTTGGAGGACCAAAAGTGTTTTTTGTGGGGAGGTTTGCTCGAGGACGATCTCCACATGGAAAATTCCTACTTTGCACACCATGGGATAAACCATTAAAAAGTTTGATTGTAATATCCCAAGACCGAGCCATAGTTGTAATTGTAAATGTAACATGTTTTATAGGCTGGCGAGCCAAGTGATTATAAGCTAGGAGGCTTATGTGATGATTAGGTTGGAGAGCCTAGATGTTAAAGGCCAATGAGCATATTTTTGTATATGTAAATAATCATATAATTAATATAAATACACTGTTGCATGTAGACCGACCACGAAGAAAGAGTTACAGGGGACTAAGCTCCACCAGGTAGGGAAAGCGATGGGGCTAAGAGGCTAGGAAAAGGGCTTATCTCTATGGGAATAATATTATATTATTATTTCCTAAAAAATAAGGTTGGACATAACCCATGTTGTCCTAAGTTCATGTGGGAAGGGAACGAATGTTAAGTGGAGCTCATGCAAATTCATCAGGAAAAGTGTCTGATTAGGGACATGTAATTATATTTGGAAAATGTGTCCTTCTTGGGGGGCTCTGCCATTCTTGCCATTCTTTGCATGCACTCACGCACTAAGCCATGACCTCCATTATCGACCTCTGAAACTTGAACCTAACTCTGGATCCTACAACTATACCTTGAGTTATCCCATGCATTTCCTGGAAAGACCAACGCATCTGTATTTTCCTGAGCCTGCATTGTGTTTGAATGGTTGGTTGTTGTTGCCAACATAGTTTATGTACTGAGTGTAGCTTGTTGCCATCATCTACGTCCATACCAAGTATTACTGTCTCTATCACCTTGTTGGTTTCTAAGGAGCTGGATTAAAGAAGCAGGTTGTCAGGCCTGTGAGCAACTCTCTCCAGGTGAGAGAGGTCAATGGGGAAGTGATTTCTCCTGGAGGGAACCCAGCAACATCTACATAGCTATGGGAATTCATGTCTAGTATGTTTTTGAATCCCTAGAAGGGAAAAGAGCAGTCGATGGACTGTTGGTCAATGAATGTGAAGACTTCTCAGGGTGGGAAAAGCATGTGGAAAATGAGAGGCTGTGAGTTGTGTGTGTAAGTTGGCTCCTGGGAGAGAATCCTTCCTCGTTGACTGTGTAGCAACCCATTGTCTCAGCCTAGCCTTGGAATCCCTTTACCCAGGTGAAGTTTAGTCCCAGCTCAGGGGTGACCTGCTCCTGAGAGTGATGAGCAGCGTGGTCGATGGTTGGGAGGTTCATGGAAGGTCTGCACATTGTTAGTGGTCATCTATAAAAGATAAGTACCATTTCTATGTTCATTTACATGTTGTGTATTTGTACATGTCTAAATTTATGAGTAATTGCCTGTATATGATATATGTGTAGGCTTATATTTATTTATGCATTAATCTGTGTATTAGCAGAATATGTTGTTTGTTTTATGTTATATATATATATATATATATATGGTATTGTATATATATATATATATATATGGTATTGTTGTTTTTATGGAGTTGGCATGACCAGCTTGTAAGGATGGGTATGTTACAATGTATGAAGTTCTGCAAGAGTTGTCGTGTGGCATAGTCGGCCAGTCTCTGGCTAGGTATGTTACATATCAGAGCTTGAACATAACATATATTAAGGTAGCGTGCACTGTCTAGGGTGGCCTGGGGACGTTACACATTGGTATAAAAGCTCGAATTCAACAACTAGGTGGTAGCATGCCCCGGCTTGGGTGGATGGGGGTGTTACAAATTGGTATTAGAGCATGAAAGTTTTAAGTGGAATTAACCAGCCTGGGTGGCTCGGTATGTTACAATATGGTATCAGAGCCCAATTTTCGACATTGATCCTGAATTGGGCTGTATAAATGGTTATGGAAGCAAAACCTTAGAGAGAATTCTTGTCGAGAGGGACAAAATTTGAATTTCAGAGCATTCATGAGTGCCAAGAGAACACCTTGGCCGTGCTTAGAAGCTCAGGAGGTATAGCAATTTGATAAACCAAGAAAACAGTGGTATTGGGCCACAAAGTTTAAATTTGGGTCGTTGGATCTGTTCGGAGGAAGACAGATCCCTCACAACCGTCAGATCTAGAGAAGGTGCATGACAATTAACCATCAAGTCCTTCAGACTTCGTTACTTCAATGGTTTTTTAAGTTTTGTTGAGAAAGGATTTGAAGCACGAAGCTCTGAAGTCCCAGAGTGACTCTCAATCGTATATCATTTGGGAGGAGGAGAGTCGTTGGATTTCACAGGTAGTTCGTAGTTTAGATAAATTGGTGGAAGTGTGCACAGAATGGACTTCCTCCTAAAGTCCAGAACTATGGAGTGATTATGGACCGTTCGTGTATGAGGACACATGTTAGCAGATCAACCCATTTAGGCCTTTGCCCTTCGGGGAATTTGTGGTGTAGGGTGGGGAAGTCTCTCAGAGTCTCGAAGGCTCGAAGTGAGAAACCAATCCAGACCGTCTAATATCAAAGACACGTGTCAACGGATTATCAAGTGTCAGGAAGTTTGGAAATTCATCACTCCAGAGGAAATGGTTTGTGGTTGCGTGGGAAGAAGAGATCCTCGAAGTCCCGGAGCACCGGAGTGACGTGGACCTACTCTAAACATGCCACGTGTCACTTTTTTTTATACCACTTACAGGCCCTTAGTACCAATTGGGACCTAACACATGTCTCCCTTTGGTGGGGCCACGTGTCACTACATTAATTGTTCGACAGTCAAGCAAAGGAGATCATCGGGTGTTTGGAAGGAATGAAGTTTGAGGAAGGTGAAACCCCCGAAGCTCCGAAGAGCGAAGTAAATCCTCACCGTTGATCGAGAGAGGACACATGACAGTAGATCTTGTAGTCCGAAGACTTGGCACTCTGAAGGATTCAAGGCATAAGCAGTTGGGGTCAAGGACTTCTGAAGTCCTGAAGGCTGGAGTCAATCTTGACCGTTGATCACAATGAACACATGGTGCCAGATCCCAAGGTCTGTAGACTTGGTACTCCAGAGGAATTGAGTTAAATATGGCTTTGAGTCGAGAACTTCCGAAGGTCGGAGTTAATCTCAAGCTTTGATCAAGAGATGATACGTGGAGGAAGGAGAGGACCTCTGGTAAGTCAGCACTCTAGGAGATTTGTGGAGAGGTACTTTGAAAATCCCCGAAGCCGAGAACTACGAACAAAATCCTAGTTGTTGATCTGGAGAGGATACGTGGCAGAAGATCCTGCAGTTCGAAGACTTGGAACTCCAGAAGGGTGGAGAGTGTGGACAGTCTGGAACTCCCAAAGTCGGATTCCCAGAGTTGATAGTGGTCGTTGGTTAACGAGAAGGCATAGTCCGTTGATTTGTTGTTTGTGAGTTTGCCAATTCATAAATTCGAGAGGCAGCGCGGGATGGAGCCTTAGAACTCCCGAATCCCAGAGTCCTGGAGGTCTCATTGACCATCGATCTAAACAGAGAATGAGGATCGTCGATCAGTGCATCCTCCAAGTATTTGAAGTGCGAAGCTCCAGAGAGCTAGTCCAAGAGTTCGCTAGTTAGACGTTCGGGAGAAGTCAATGTGGAAGTTGAGAGAACCTCCAAAGTTATGGAGCCCCCAAGTTCCCTAGGCTCTGGATAAGAACCTATTAGTTAGCATTTGGTCATATGAGGTTGGGGTCCAAAGAAAAGGGGCTTACTCCCGAAAACTATATTAAAGAAACAAAAAAAAAAGGTATTAGGAAGGAAGTCGTGAGGTTTTGATTGTTCGAAACTGCATCAAAAGTGGTAAAGAAGGTCTGTGAACCTTATGAGTGGATCCAACAAAATTCCAAGAGCTATTTTGCTTTGAGAAAGGAGAATAATTGCATAGGGATTGCATCATTGAAAAGAGAATTTGCAATTGTCCATAACTTTTTTCTCATGAGTCAGAATTGAGCAAGGAAGCAATCAATGGAAAGGTCTTGGAAAGAGGATTCTTGTTATTCCATCATAATTAAGGATTGAGGAGCTTAGATCACAGGAAGTTAGAAAGAATATGGTTGGTGAACATAAAAGGAAAATTATGCCTATGTTACCAAAATGGTGTATTGTGGTTTTAGCTAACAGAATCGTTGTATGCATGTTTTTGGATGTAATGATTACAGGTAAAACAGAAAAAGTGTTAGAGATGTTCGCAGACAAGAGAAATAAGGATAGAGACAGTTCTTCATTTTACATATGGGATCTTTAAGAAATTATTGGATCATATGTTGGGTTAAATAAGCAGCATGGATAACCCTAATGAATTTTTTGTTTGGGAAAGACAATCCAGATTCATATGGAAGATGATTGCTCGAGGAAGCTACCAAATGAAGACATCTATACTTAGTGAGCAAGATGGAAGACCTCCATGAAACTCTAATTTGGGAAAATATTTCATGATGAAAAATATGCATACCATTTTGGGATGTAGAGTAAAAGAGTTTGGACCTGATATCAAGAAGGGACAAAGGTACTTGAGGAAAGGGTGCTATGAGAAGAATTTATCACACGATGATCAAAGGGTCAAGACTAAAGAATGATAAGGTAAAAAGGTACATTGTGGAAATATTTGTTCTATGCAGATTGATATATCAGGATGATAGTATTCTAATAGACGAAGACAGAATGTAGACATGGAAATAAGATGTAACATTCCAAGGATTAGAGCTACAGTTTTGGAGGTAGCACCTCCATTATTTCTAACAGAGTAAGCATGGGAAGCATGGGTGTATGATAAACTTCAGGGTGAAGTGATGTAGGTGTGTACACACTAAAGAAATTCCAACAGATGCATAAGCAATGCATCATGTGCAAATTGGTTCTGGAGGTTTATAGCCATACTCTGGGGAAGGCATTACGTAAATCTCAGTTCATTCCAAAATTGAATAAGTTCCAAGAGTAACTCAAAGATAGTGGAAAAGAATACCACTGGGTGAATTTTGAGATATTTGAGTCTATTATAGCACTCAAGAGTCGTGACAACAATAAAGAGGGATGTTGGGTACATTCCAAAGGAATCAATGCACTGCCAATATACATTGGGTTGTCAATCCAAAGGGATTCAAGTATGGAGAAGTCGGGTCAAGAATGACTTAAAAGTGAAAAGGAATTTCTAATGAAGAATCAATAAGGAACCATGAAGAAGAAAATGGTTCTACACATGGATTAGAATGCAAAAGAGATGGTGCTTGGCATGGATCCATCTTGAGTGGCATAGATCCAGGAGTGACATTTCCAGAGATTGGAAGCATCACCTTAAATTACAATGGTAAAGTAAAAGCATCGTTGAGTAATTTTAATTAATTTTGTGCAACTAAGCGAAGGAGGCATATGTGCATCCTTACAATATGCTAGAGATTAGCTATGCAAGCCAAGTTTGAGGCTAGTTGGCAAGGAGAAGCAAAGGGTACAAGAAACCTCAAGTACTAAATCCTTCTGTCAAGAAAGGGATGAAGTAGTTCAGTCTGAAAAGTAATTGGATGTTGAAGACTCAAAGTTTATAAGACATTATGTTTGGAATTGTAATTCGTCCAAGTATGAGTTGGATTAGTTGGATCCAGGAAATAAATGAAAGCTGAAGATTAATATCAGCTTAGCATTTGGCTGGAAAAGCAAAGGCAGAAAAGAGTGATTTCGCTAGAAAGTGATCAGGATAGAAATAATCATGCACGGTGATTACAGTCAGAGCACAAGAAGATGTAATAATCCAAGAATAATCGAAGACTTCTAGGATCAACAAGAGAAGTGATTCGGGGAGAAAGAGGTTGTTGTGATTACTGTAGCAGCAAGTATGTTACGGCATGTTGGGACAACCATAAAGAGAGAATGCTTGCATGTTTGCAAGTGTTGTTGATAATGTTGTTTCATATGGAAGAAAGCAACAAAAAGATAAAGTGTTAGTTATAAGTCTGATAAAACAAGCATGAATGCTTCTACTATTGTCAACTAATCAGGTAACATCAAATTTATTTAATGCTATCTATGCAGGTAAGTATTTCTCTTTTGAAATGATGTTGCATAATTGCCAAAGGGAAATTCAGGTAAGAATTTCCCAGATTGAATTTTTATAATACCCAGTATGGTATTTTTTAAGTGCATTAACAGGAATGAGATACCACTAGGCGTGGCAAAGGCTAGAGGCTTGGTATAGTTATCAAAGCTTTTTAGCTTTTGAATGCACACACTGACACAGTAGCACTTCTTGTTAATTTGGCTATGAGGTAATAACTAAAGAAATAAAAGATAAGAATTGATTATAGGAATGTATGCTAGGAAATCTAGTCATGTATGAGACCATGACATGGTTGGATATGGAAAGGTATGGATATGGAAAAGTTATACACCACAAAAATACCCAAAAGCTTTCTATATTTAAATAATGCTTGGACTGCAACATTTTTTCTAACACTAATGCACACCACAAAATTATATTCTTGGTGTAGTGTTCAGGTCGGAAAGGAAGGCATCCAAATAATTGAGAAGACAATGGGAAGTGTGTGGAGAAGGTGTCAAGACATTGGCCACATTTCCAATTTATGGATGGTGAGATACATGACTTAGATAAGGATCATTTTGAAAAATCAATGCAAGGTGCATTGAATAGAGATGCATTGAGAGTCGCACTCATGCCTAGTAAGTGGTAGAGTTGCACTTAGGCATGGTAGAATTGTATATTTAAATGCATTTGTTGAATATGTTTGTGAATGCATGCATATATATTGTTGCATGGAAAGAATTATACAAACAACATAAATGTTGTTAACTTTCATAGTTGAGAACATTTCAGGAGCTGTTAGAAGTTGTAATAGGAAAGTTGCAAGAGAATTAGTCACACGAATATTGAAAAAAAAAAAAAAAAAAGTTCAGAAATTGAAGTAATGAACTTACTGATATTTATTGTGAACAGGCTTATGCACATAACAAAAATTCATTCTTTATTTAATAAAATTGTATGGTATTGTGATTGGATTTCTAGGTGTAGGCAATTCTAAAATCACTTCGTAAGTTTTGGTACATATTGCAATGAAATTATGATGTACAAGAAATACTGACAATCTATTGGTTGAATGCACGATGAAAGGTTGCAGGAAAAACAGTATTCAACATGGTGCTTTCTGAAATCCATAAGGAAGACTGCATCCTATTATTGCAACAACAACGAAAAATTATGAAATTGAATTTCATATTTTGGGGAAAAGTTGAATTACTTATGAAACAAGTTTGAGTTCTAAATGAATTCTTTTATGTTATCTCACGATAACTGCATGTGGGTGATGCAGATGAGATAATATGGATTAAATTTGGAATGTTAGGAAAGAAGAACTATTGTTGGGGACACTAAAGCCCTATAATTGTAGAACCTTGGTGGGTTTCTGGTAATGGGTTAGCACTCTCCTTGTGTGTGAATGCCTTGGAAAGATGGATTTTTGAAGGATTGCATAGTAGTGAAGGGATGTATGATCCTAGAGGGTGAGTGCAGCAAGGAGGAGGCAACTCAAGGATGATTATGGCATGGTAGTTTCCATAAGGAGGGTGTGTCAAATGGAACTGTGCGCTGAATTATTTCCATAAGAAACTCTATGGAATAGGGCAATTGAATTCCAGTTGCGGTATGAATACCAGAATTGGTGTTGGAAAGTAGAGCACCAGATGGATAACAAGCTTCCAATAGCTAAAGCTTGGAGCTTTTTGAAGATTTTTGAAAATCTTGATGGTAACATGTATAAACAAGTTGCATTGAGGACAATGTAAACACAAGGGGAGAGGATTGTAATATCCCAATACTGAGCCCCAGTTGTAATTGTAAATGCAACATGTTTTATAGGCTGTTGAGCCAAGTGATTATAAGCTAGGAGGCTTATGTGATGACTAGGCAGGAGAGCCTGGATGCTAAAGGCCAATGAGCCTATTTTTGTATATGTAAATACTCATATAATTAATATAAATACATCGTTGCATGTAGACCGATCATGAAGAAAGAGTTACATGGGACTAAGATCCACCAGGTATGGAAAGAGATGGGGCTAAGAGGCTAGGAAAAGCGCTAAGCTTGAGGGCTTATCTATATGGGAATAATATTATATTATTATTTTCTAAAAACTAAGATTGGACATAACCCATGTTATCATAAGTTCTTGTGGGAAGGGAACGAATGTTAAGTGGAGCTCATGCAGCTTCATGAGGACAAGTGTTTGATTAGGGACATGCAGTTGTATTTGGAAAATGTGTCCTTCTTGGGGGGGTCTTCCATTCTTCCCATGCACTCGCACACTGAGCCATGACCTCCATTATCAACCTTTGAAACCTGCACACAACTTTGGAACCTGCAACTATACTTTGAGTTATCCCGTGCATTCTCTGGAAAGACCAACGCATTTGTATCTGCTTGAGCCTATCTTGTGTCTGAACGGTTGGTTGTTGCTGCCAACATAGTTTCTGGACTGAGCGTGGAATGTTGCCATTGTCTGCATCCATGTCGAGTCTTACTGCTCATATCACCTTGATGGTTTCTAAGGAGTTGGATTGAATAAGTAGGTTGTTAGGCCTGTGAGAAACTCTCTCTAGGTGAGAGAGGTTGTTGGGGAAGTGATTTCTCCTGGAGGGAGACTAGCAGCAGCTACAGAGCCCTGAGAATTTTGGTTTGGTTTATTGCTGAAGCCATGGAATGGAAGAGAGCAGTCGATGGACTGTTGGTCAGTGAAGGTGCAAACTTCCTGGGGTGGGACAGGCATGTGGGGAATGAGAGGTTGTGAGTGGTGTGCGTAAGTTGGCTCCTAGGAGGGAATACTTCCTTGTTGACTCTGTAGCAGCCCATTATCTTAGCCTAGCCTAGGAATCCCTCTACCTGGGTGGAGTTTAGTCCCAGCTCGTGGGTGACCCACTGCTGAGAGTGATGAGCAACGTGGTGGATGGTTGGGAGGTTCGTGGAAGGTCTGCCCTCAGTTGGTGGTCATCTATAAAAGATAAGTACCATTTCTATGTTCATTTACATGATGTGTATTTGTACATGTCTAAATTTATGAGTAATTTCCTGTATATGTTGTATGTGTAGGCTTACTGTTATTTCTACATTAATCTGTGTATTAGCAGAATATGTTGTATATATATATCTATATATATAAGATAAGTACCATTTCTATGTTCATTTACATGATGTGTTTTTGTACATGTCTAAATTTATGAGTAATTTCCTATATATGTTGTATGTGTAGGCTTACTGTTATTTCTACATTAATCTGTGTATTAGCATAATATGTTGTTTGTTTTGTGTTATACACACACACACACACACACACACACACACACATATGGTATTGTTGTTTTTATGGAGTTGGCATGATCGGCCTGTAAATCCAGGTATGTTACAATGTATGAAGTTCTGAAAGAGTTGTCGTGTGACATAGTCGGTCGGTCTCTAGCTAGGTATGTTATAGATTAGAGCTTGAAAAGAGAAGATACTGAGGTAGCGTGCCCCGACCGGGGTGGCCTGGGGATGTTACACATTGGTATCAAAACTCAAATTTGGGATCTAGGTGGTAGCATACCCTAGCTTGGGTGGCTGGGGGTGTTATAAATTGGCATCAGATAATGAAATTTTTAAGTGGCATGACCCATCCTCGGTGGTTGGGTATGTTACATTGATGATAGGTTACAAAATTTAAAACAAATAATTAATGCTCATAAATTATTTAATTAAATTGTAAAAATGATTAATACTTGGAATGAGTATGAGAAACTCATGTATTAGTTATCCAAATTGGAAAAAGGAGGAATAGTTGGAGTCAGTGGAAATCTCACATATTATTTGTAAAAATGGGAGATTAATTTTATACGAGAATCCAACTCACAAATTAGTTTCCTAATTTTAAGGGGAAATTAGTTTCCTAGTCTTAAGGAGGAAATTAAGGGTCTCATGAGTTGGTTTGGCCTCTTCCTCACCTTATTACAATTGGTTTCCTAGTCTCAAGGAGGAAGTTAAGGGTCTCATGAGTTGGTTGAGATGCTTTCTCATTTTTGTCCTTGATTGGTTGTTAGATCCTAAATTTGTCGATCTTGTCTCCTTGATCATGGAGACTAAGGAAACTATTTAAACTCCTTATTGGGAGAGATTTATGGAGGATTTTTTGGGAGACTCTTTTGAGAGATCTTTGAGGAGATAATCAAGCAACCATGCTTGTGGTTCGTAATCCCCTTCATTGGGAGAGTTGAGCCCCCTCCATTGAGGAGAATGTAGTCCTTTTGGTGTCTGAAGAAATGCCACTTATGCGAGAGCCTTCGTGCATGCGCCACATTTTGTGAGAAGATTTCAGCCTTTCAAAGGAAGGATGATCAAGTGATTCGTATTCCAAGCAGATCCAGAGACGTAGCCAGGATGGCCTGGTGAATTCCATTAACAACTCGACGATCTGTTGCCTCGTGTGTGAATTTCTTGTCTCGTGTTTTCTTATGCATGTTATTTCCGCTATCATGTTCATTAAATGCATTAAGTGATGATATATGAGATTAATAGCACATTCACAAAGTTAATATTCAAGTTGGATTCAAGCCTTCATAAGCACATCTTTTCACTTTTAATGCAATCAAGTTCAAGAGATCCGCAGTTGTAAATCTGACCTTCATTAAGTGGCCTAGAACCAAGTCAAGTTTGGTATCGGTGTCACCCCAGTTTCACATCATTGTACCTCTTCAAAAAGGAAGAAAACTTGTCAGATGTAAATGGGTCTACATAACTAAGTATGCATTAGATGAAAGTGTTGAAAGACACAAGGCTCAGTTGGTTTCCAAAGGATTTTCCCAGGTTGAAGGAATTGACTATAATGAAACCTTTGCCCCTGTAGCCAAAATGAACTCCATCTGCCTTGTTCTTTCCCTTGTTGCCTCACATAAGTAGGAGGTCCATCAGATGGATGTCAAATATTCTTTCTTGCATGGGGATTTGCAAGAAGAAACATACATGGAAAAACCTCCTAGCTATGTCCAACATAAGTCTAGCCTTGTTTGTTGCCTTAAGAAATCTCTTTATGATCTTAAGCAAGCTCCTCGATCTTGCTATGCCAAAATGGAAAAATTTATTCTTGACACCGACTTTTCTAGATGTCATTCTGATTCAAATGTCTATACCAAGAAAGTAGGAAGCCATCTCATAATCCTTGTCCTTTATGTTGACGACCTTATCCTTACTGGCAGTAACTCAAAACTTTTAAACCATGTGAAAACCATCCTTAAGAAAAAATTTGAAATGACAGACTTAGGATTTTTGCACCATTTCGTTGGCCTCCAAGTTTTGCAAACCAAGGAAGGAATTTTTCTTTCCTAGTCTAAGTATGTCTATGACCTTCTTCGTCGCTTTCACATGACATATTGTAAACCAACCCCTTCTCCCTTCCAGTATGGAGTCAACTTGTTGCCACTTGTACTTCTCATGATGTTGATGCCACTTTGTACCGTCAGTTAGTTTGTAGCCTCTTATACTTGACTCATACTCGTCCTGATATTTCCTTTGGTGTTGGTCTTGTTGCCTGGTATATGCAAACAACCCATGAAATCCATTGGAAAGCAACTAAAAGAATACTTCGTTATGTCTGGGGTACAATTAAGTTTGATATACATTACAGTTCAGGGGGGTCTCATTTATTGGTTGGTTTCATTGATTTAGATTGGGCCGACGATCCTGATGATCGAAAGTCTACAACAGGTTATGTTTTCAACCTTTGTTCATGACCTATCACTCAATCTTGTAAGAAAGAACGATATATTGCTCTTTCTTCAGTAGACGCATAGTACTAAGCAACGGTTAATGCAAGTTAGGAAGCCTTGTGGCTTCAACAGATCCTTTCAGAGTTTGGATTCCAGTAGCAGCATCTCACCATCCTTTGGTGCGACACTCAGAGTGCCATCAAGCTCACCAAAGATCCAGCTCAACATCAACATAACAAACACATCGATCTACACATGTACTTCATCATAAAGCTCATTCATGATCGATTTATTGAAGTGCTCTTTTTCACTACAGAAGATCATGTTGCAGACATTTTCATAAAGTCTCTTATAGAAGTGAAGTTTTCCAAATGTCGATCTATGTAAGGAGTTCAGGAAGTTGTCAATAAGGGGGGATAGTCTCTAATGCCTCCTTCCTTCTCCTATTGTGTCATCTTTGTAAATCCTTCAATCCTATCCCAAGTTGTTCTTAAGGGGGATGTTAGGATATTTAGACACTTATGAGTTAGTTAAGATCAAATTGGTTTAATGTGTCATTAGGTAAAAGTGTGTTTATTTTGTATGCATTAGTATGCATTTGTAGTTAGGAAATTCAACGATCACAATATGTTCCTGACATAGAGTGATATGACGATTCATATTCTCCTTGATCCTAACGGCTACATTGATCCATGGATTAACACCCGATTGGTCCATGATCTCTATTTAAAGAGCATGGAGGGTCATTTGTCGATGATCGATTGTGAGAAACTCTCTTGTAAATCTCTATGGAATATTTTTCTTTTTCATTAATAAATTGCTCCAGGTGGCCACGTTGGTGGGGGCCATGGATGTTTTCCCGTAGGGGTTTTACCATGTCAAAATATTGGGGTATTGATATTTGATCTAGTTGTGTGAGTGGTTACTGAAGGTGTATGTCCTCTATTGGAATACTCGTGTTGTTTAATAGAGATATGCCAAATGGTGTTTCAAGATTCTTTGGTTTATAAGAAATTGGTCAAAGAGAGGATAAACAATACTCTTCCATTTCTGCAATATGCCAAATGAAAAAAAATCCCCTTTATTCTTTAAATCATAAATTGTTGAATGATATGTTGGAATAAACATCCATGTCCATTACTATCAATGCAAGTGTAGGGGAGCCTTCATGTGCTAGAAGGCACCCTACCAACGATCCAATGAAAGAAACTTTAATGAATCCGATTGAAGTAGTGGAATGCAATTCCTAACATTGTGCATATGGTTGATGAAAGGAGAGGAACAAAGTGACTCAACTTATATTGGACTAGGCAAGGTTGAACAACCTATACTGGATTGACATGTATTCAATCTATTTGCATTTGTAATCAAGGTATAGAGGGTCTATTTATATTTGTACCTAATCAAGGAAATGGTCCTCTAGACCAAAATCATTGAAGAGATTGATACAAAAAAAATTATTTACAAGCAACAAAAAGCAAATACGGGACTCTAGAAAAAAAAGAAGAAAGAAAAAGTAAGTATAGCATACCAACTTCAAAAGTTTTATTCTCATAGTTTGCCTATTTAGAATTTCTAATATGTAGATTTAATTGTATGACTTCTTCCTCCAAATAGAATTTAGAGTAAACATAATTCAAGGAAGGAGAAAAATTGCAATTGATCAGTCCAACCCTCAAAGTAGTTGTTGAATATGGAAGAATATATTCACTTATGACATGTCACATAGAGCAACACAGTACTAGAGTTCTTAATATAAATATGTTATTTGTAACAAATAACATTCGTCAACCTTATATTGATAAGATAGAAGGCTCTCGATATTTAATAGACATGGAAAATGTCTTCATAAAATAGGCAATAGATTCACTAAAAAGGATTGTGAATTAAATGGTTAACTGTTTTGGAATTTAGTGGTGTCATGATTTCTAAAGTTGCTCGACTTGGTTTTTTATAAACATGGTTATTTTGGGCATGTGTGATGAAAGTGATACTTGTTATGATGATAATGACTCAAGAATATTGTCTTTAGTTTTTAATTATATGGATTTCTTTCATACTTGGATTTTGTTTGCTTTCTTACTTTGATGTTTTTCACCTTTTATAGTTGTACGGGATGATATATATATATCATCCCGTACAACTATAAAAGTCTAATATCAATCGTTTCATAATATCAAAGTCTAATATATATATATATTAGACTTTGATATTATGAAACGATTGTTAAGGAAGGGTGCATGCATGCTAACAGTCTACCATGATATTTGAGACTTTTTTTTATATTATATGATATATTTGATCTTGCAATAAACAATTTTTTTATTGTTCAATAGTATGACAATGTTAAGTCATGAATCTGAAAGTTGTCTTGGGAGTGTTAGCCCCCATGCCTAGGGATAGCTGGAGGAGATCATGTCTCGAGGCCCACAATGAAGAATATGATCTACACCATGATCATGATGATCAACATGTCCACAAATGGCATCCCAGGCACCCCCCTCATTTTCCCCCCAACACAGATCAACCAAGGCTCATCACATTCAAGCAACCTAGAGTATGGAAGACGGTAAGCCATTGTCACCATGAGGTATGTTAGTCCATATTTCAAGCAAATTGTTTTACTTAATTTGTCGGGCATGTGGATGAAGATCCTTCGTTGAAGTCGGATAATGGATCATTGGTTTGGGAAATTTTGTCAGTTTCCTTGTTTCACCTTTGTGCTAAGATTCTACTCTCTAGTCCCTTGTTGTCACCACCCAAGGAAAAGGGGTAATACTGGGTGGAAATCCCAAGGGTAACTTTCCTTTGTCGGTCATCCTTAACACTTTCCATATTGACTCCTTCGACATACCCTAAACTTCGACTATGGCCCATTCTCTCATGAGAAGAAGGGGTTGAAGGCCCAAAGGATGATGCAACTGCTCTATGTATATGTTATTTCTAAATTATAAAGGCCCCCATAAAATCCTTAGGTCAGATTGAGCTCTACCCCCTCTAATGGTAATCACCTCTGTCTAGATACGAATGAATGCACCACTTATAAAGGACTAGTTCCTAGTAAAAAGTAAAGTAATGAAGCTTAAAACTTTATACAGGGGACTTGCAAATGAAAATTGGGTATCAAAAGGAAAACAAGGGGTTCGGAATGCAAAAATTACCGAGGAAAGGGTGTCTCAAGGAAGCAAGTGCCACCTCTACAAAGGCACTCATAGAAATGGATACCATAAGCCACAAAGTAAACATGATACGACATCACATTCACACTTACTCTTGATGGGTTTTTACTTTCCCTTGTCACTCTGAGGACCTATCCCTTCTACCTAGGTTATTTTATATCCTTTCTAGGTGGCACACCTAATAGGGTTGGATGAAGACCCTAACACTTTAAACTTGGTAAATCACATGGGGTCCTGGTCAGTGTCATGCTTGAAGGGGATACTCGGGTGAATCATTTCACCTGGTTTATGTCTTAAGTTGCATCTTACTTTACATCTCTTAAGGATTGATATTTATTATGAAATTTGGTCTACATTGTCTTATATTTTGATTTGTTTTGAATGGACTTGACATGGTTCTTGAGGGACATATCGAGCTTGCAACCAAGATGTTATGCCTTTATTGTGGGACTTTGGCACATGTGATGGAGAGCAGTGAGTCATTCAGTGACTCACCATCCCTAGACAGTGGCTCTCACATTATCAAGACTTTGGACGATGGATAAATGGGCTTGGTTTTAGTAGAATTGGTCATTATGCCACTCATATGGGCTAGAAGCCCATAGGCTGGCCAGAGCACCCTGGAGCTCTTGTGCATTGAGAATGGAGGGCATTGCCTTTTGAGGCACCTTAACATCACTTGGGGACGAGATTGCATTCCTCTTGCACTTGGACATGGCCATTTGAGGCCTATGACGTCACCCTCTAGCGCAAATGTTGCAAGGGAGAAAAGGTTGGTAGAGCCCGCTTACACTCTAGCAATCCTTCTCTTTAAGGTTTAAACCCTAGGGCCCTAATGTGCTAGTATCTTAGATTTTAAACCCTACCTCATAGTTTCTACTAGTTTAATCTTCAATTCTTGTTGCATTTGTTGTTACAAAGACTCCATAGCCCTAAGGCAATGGTTACATAGCTCTCTTGTGGTGAAATTGATCAACGAACACTCTCTTTCTACTAACTTAAGCTCTCTACTAACTCTACTAAAACTAACATTGACTAACTTACTACTAAACTTGTTGTTGTTGCAAAAGTTTTCTAAAGCCACATGATAACACTTTAATTTTCTGCATACACTCATTTATTGGTGGTATAATTCATTCAAAATTGCATCTAACAATTGGATATTCTTCTAGTGGATTTATGCTAAGTTTTCGTTGCCAATTGTGGCACTTCTTATTAAAAATAGTTGTTGTTGTTATACTATTATTCATTGTTGCAAATTCATGACAACCATAACAACTTTTCATGTCTATTGTTCTTAAGAGGTATTTATTGCTTGTTTGAACTTGGAAATAATCATATACATGATATAAAGTGTTCTTATTCCAGGTAGGTACTCAAACAACCTCATACCTCTTATCTTTATTTGACCTAGACCTTTTGTTTGGTGATCAAGAGAGGGGACTGTAGGCTTGGCTACTATACTTGTTACTTTGATCCCATGAGGTCATCAGGGAAGTCTCCCTTGTCGTGGACCTATTCCATCACTAAAACGAGGGAAGTTCTTACTAATGTGACAGTGGTAGGATCTTCTATAGTACGCAATATTTGGGGACTTGTGGTGGGGCTTTGCACAAGTACAAATCCCATGATAAAATTTTTGCGTCGTTTCTGAGTAGGATTGAGTCCTTCTCCTCAACAACATATCTTTTGTAAACTTTCTCCCAAAGACCTTATCTCTCAAGTTTACCTGGTGACTCCACTGATGTTAATTCCCTCACCTTCCTTTGATGATCTAAGAGTGATCATATAATGACTCCACAAAGCTCAAGGAGGTATATTAATCCATCTAATACTTACAAGAGAAGGCTTCCTCGCAACTTGCTTGTAGTGAAATCCATGTTTGTTGGGATTATTCCTTTGTCTACAATGCCCCAAAAGCAATGGGAATCCAATATCTTCAAGCCTTTGGGCATGTCTTGCATCCCAGGATATCTTATGTAGATGCCTCCTAAGTATGAGAAATGGTTGCCCAAATTTTCTGGTAATGATGTAACCTCTGCTCATGAGCATAGGAGAAATTTTGGGCCTTCTTCCAACTTAATCCCATGAGTGATGATGTCGAGGATTTGGTAATGAAACTCTTCTTGACCACTCTCACAAATGCTTCTAGGAGGTGGTACAACAATATCCCTAATAAGAATTTCAAGACTATGGATCAACTTGAGGATACCTTTCTTAAAATATGGAGTACCAAAGAAGATCCCAACTTGTTGTTAACGAGACTTACCGAAATCAAGAAAACAAAAAATGAAACTGTGAAAGAATTTGATGCCAAGTTTGAAAAGTTGCTTCAAAAAATACCTAGTAGTCGTCACCCTGGGAAATATTACCTTCTCTTCCTCTACATCAAGGCTTTCCCATGAAACTTTGGGTACTTTTTTAAAGAAAAGGGTCCAAAGACCATTCAAGAAGCCCAAGAAATGGCTGCGAGAATTGAGGCTAATCTCTCATCATGAAAGGTAGAACCTTTATATGCCTCGAGAGCCAAGGCTAATACTAAAGAAAAGATAGTACACAATGTGAAGCCCATTCAAGATATTAGAGCTCCATGGGAATGAGTTGAAGAGGCTATAAATGACTCTCCAAGAACCAAACCTTGACGATGAATATGATCACTAATTTAGAAACGGTGAAACAACAAGCCCCCAAACATCCTTTCAGGGGATATCCTCCAAAGCCTATCCAAGCATGGAAATATAGGCCTTCAAACAAATAAAGGGTTCCAAACACTCTAGGTCCTTCAAATGTTAAAAGTCAAGAAGAGATTCCTTGGTGCTTGCTTTGCGGAAACTCACATTGGGAACGTGAATGCCCAAGGTGTAATAGGAAACCTGATCAAATGAATTCATTTGATACCATAAACCATATCTTTATTGTATCTCCTCAAGTGTGCCTCAATATCACACCTGAACATCTTGAGGAAGGCAAAAGAGAATCAACTAGGAGGGCTAGGATGGAAATCATAAACAACATGGATGAGGAGTCGAGGGAGAGACTTAGGAAGAAGGGGTTACAAGTATACACAAGACGGAGAAATCTACCACAAGATCCACCCAGTGACCCTAATCCCCCTTAATAAGGACCTCCTCCTCCACCAACAATCAACCCTCCTCCTAGTCCCACTTTGCAAAGATTAGTGATATTGACTTGAATATTGACATAGACATTGTCTTGGCAAAGATCAATGTACCTATACCTACAAAAGAGATCATTAAGATTCCATGGATGAAAATTAAAGTTGAGAATTTCTTTAAGGTGTAAGGTGAACTTGTGGACCCTCCTATAATGTTGCAATCAAATCATTTTAGACCACGGTATCACAAGCACCCACCTTTCTTCATCTCATTACGAGTGAATAATAAACTCTTGAATAAATGTATGCTTTACTTGGTAGCGGGTGCAATTATTATGTCCTTGAAAGTAACGAGACAATTGAGCTTGGAAACCACAAGGCCTTATAGGAATGTCTGTGGGATTGAATCTAGGGCCATTCCCATGCATGGTGTAATAAAAAATGTAAAGTTCCACCTTGATCGATATTCTAAGATGGGTTTTTTGTTTGGCATTGTGGTCAGAGATGTTCCTGATGTATGGGGAATACTCTTGTCTAGAAATGTTGTTGCGATGTTGGGTGGTACATTACTGATGGATTTGACATGTGCTACTATACATGTGGATGATAATACTTATGCTTACCTACCCAACTTGACCATGGAAAAGAATCATGTTGAGGAAATAGACCTTGACCCAAAAACCGAGGAAATCCCTTAAGTAATCGAGGAGTCCCTTCTAGATTTTTGTCCAGATGACCTTTCTTTCGCCCAAGAAGAAGATTTTGATGCTATAGAATGGCATAAGAAGGAAGATTACCAGCAACGACTAGACAAGTAAAGATAAGGAAATTGGCTCTGTCAGAATACTGAAGAAAGAGGATAAAGAGTTATTGATTAAGTCGAGCCAAGATGATGCTCCTACAAAAGAATCCCACCCCCCTCGCTCAAGACAATATACTAGGGTAATAGAAGAAGCAATTGACCTTAAGGGAGGAGATTACAAACAAGGATATTTTCTCTTAGAGTGGGATACAAGGAAGGGGTAACCCAACACACATAAAGGGTTTGAGAATTTTTGTCTAGGTCCCTACAAGATTATGAAGAAGTATGTCAATGACTCCTACTACCTGTCCACATCACAGGGGAGGAGGCGTCCACTACCAGTTAGTGGGTCCCTTCTCAAGCCCCATCACGAGGAAGAGACTTGACTTATCGAGGTAACATAGATTAGGGTAGGTAGGTTAGGGTAGGCATTCACACTTTGCATTGCATTTGTAGATATGTCGCATCATGCATGTCATGTTATTATAGATGCATATTTTTTCATTCACATGTTGCTTTTCATTTGTATATATGATGAATACATTTTAGGAAATTTCATTTTGCAGTTAATATTTTGCTTTATCATTTCATAGTTAAGGAAAAAAATTATTTTCAGTATTGTTTCAGATTATCACGGATAGTCGGTGGATAACGTCCATCGGAAAATACTTCTAAAGTGTTTTGTTGGTTGAAATGGGTGCAAGATTGCAGGTCTTGGACAACCAGAGATGTTGAAGTTCTCATGTGCTCTACAGTGAGCACATGTCCCCATGTTGGAGCCAATTGTTACCCCCAATGCCTACGAGTAACTAGAGGATATCATGTCTCGAGTGTCGTAATGAAGAACATGATTTACACCATGATCATGATGATCAACATGTCCACAAATGGCAGCCCAACATCCCCCCTTACTTTCTTCCCAGCATAGATCAACCAAAACTCATCACATTCAAGGAACCAAGAGTATGGGAGATGGTAATCCATTGTCACCATGAGGTATGTTAGTCATTCTTTCATGCAAAGTGTTGTACTTAATTTATTGGGCATGTGGATGAAGATCTTTGGTTCAAGTCAAATAATGGATCATGGGTTTGGGAAATTGTGTTAATTTTCTTGTTTCACCTTGCTTGTTAGCTTTTGTGCCCTAGTTACGTGTTGTCACCACCCAGGGAAAAGGGGTAATATTGGGGGGCCCTCCCAAGGGTAACGTTTTGTTCCCATTCATACTTAACACTCTCCATATTGAAGCCTTCCACATATCCTAAACTTCGACTATGACTCATTCTCCCATGAGAAGAAGGGGTTGAATGCCTAGAGGATGATGTAACTGCTCTATGTATGTGTTATTGCTAAATTATAACGGCCACCACAAAAGCCTTGGGCCAGCTTGATCTCTACCCCCTCTAATGGTAATCGCCCATGTCCGGATGTGAATGAATGCACCAATTATAAAGGACTATTGCCTGGTAAAAAGTAAAGGAATGAAGCTTGAAACCTTATAAAGGAGACTTGCAAATGATAATTGGGTATAAAATGCAAAATAAAGGGTTTGAAATGAAAAAAGTACCAAGGAAAGGGTATCTCAAGCAAGCAGAGGCCACCTCTACAAAGGCGCTCATAGAAATGGATACCATAAGCCATGAAGTAAACCTTGTTATCATGCAAACTATAGGTTGGGAAAAGCCCGACCCAATCCATTGGATGATGATAACGGTGGGAGCTTACCCATTGTCACCTTAGATAAACCCTCCCTCACTTCTGTGAAGGAAGAATCCAACACAAGGGGGAGCCCCGGGTGAACCTAGGGGGAAATGAAGTGGAAAGTGAGAGTATGAACGTGAAACCCATAAAGGTCAAGATACTAAGTGAAAATGGATTGATAACGAGTCTTGAAGATGGTTTATGGCTACCAAAGTGCTTGAGTACCTGCGGAAGATGTTTGTACCTACCCGAGACAAAAGAAGGAACATATATACGACCTAAAAGTTAAGTGGACAAGCAAGTAAAGCTTGATGTCCCTAATTGAAGCAGTAAACAATCATATATATCAGCAAGGAAAACAACTAACTACTACAGATTTAACCTCTTAAAGCATCAAACATTAGTTGAGAAATGAAGCACAAAACATGTAGATAAATTCCCAACACTTTATTACAAACTTTAGTGGTATTAGAGGGTTGTTATAATAATTTTTCAGATTATATTTGTAACAGCCAAATGGTTGTAGAAATGTACTCAACCCACAAAACAAGCAAGTGAACCACCCAAAAAGTGCACTAAGACTAGTAGATTATTATGGTAGCTTGCTAGCAAATTTTGACGGTTGAAATGTGAGTTATAAATCAAGAAATAGAGTAAATTGTTGCATCCCTAATAGTTGTAGCTTAAAGTTACTACAAAAACAACAAATACTTGGAGAAGTGACATGCCCTAGTGGGCCAAGCAAGGCTTAAGCACAAGCAAAAGTTTCAAACTTGGACAATCACAATATGTCGTGCTTTCACGTATCCCAATGCAATGATTTTATTTCTCCAATGCAAGAAGATTGGTGCCTTTAACTATTGGGTTGTGGAGAATAAAAAATTAAAGAGCTAGTTGAGATACTCCCTTGGGGGTGTAAGCCCTTTTACTCCCCAAGGCAAGCTAACCTAGATAGGAAAAACCCTAGGAGGGTGTAAACCCTTTTACTCCTCCTAGGAATTCCTTAGGCAACAAAGTATTTCAAGACAAGTATAATGGACTTAGTGGGGTTGTATGCACTTATACTCCTCAAAATATTAAGCAAACTAACCTTGAAACCAAAAAAATAAGCAATAGCAACAAATATTCCTTACCTAGTCCAAGCATTAACAAGATAAACATATTTTTAACCAAGGAAATCCAGCATAGAGCAAGAAATAGACCTCCACTAGAGATAACGCATCATCCATCCATCCAATAGTCAAAGTATAACCATTACAAGATCAAGTGACAAGAGAGATATGTAAAAATGCCCTAGTAGGGCATAAATTTCAGCCAAGGAGTCTCTTCTCCAAAAATGTTATGTTGAAAGGACAAGATTTTGATCTCTATTTACACTAATGCTCTAAAAAGAGTTTGTCCATTTAATTTTAGGGTAAACCACAAAGTAAGGGGTCAACAACCCTTACTTTTCCCCTTTACAAACTAAATTCAATTTTAAAATTAAAAAATGCACAATAGAAACCCTAATGTGACGTCATCCCTCTTCTAGGGTGACTTTTTGACACTTTTTGCAAGTAGTTGGAGTGGAAAGTGGAAGTTGTTAGCCCTTATAGGGTCTCCCTCTCCTCCAATCCAAGCCTTCTCCCATCAAAACGTGCCAATTGTCAAGCAACAACAACACCACCACCACAACCCTAGCCCTAGGGTGATGTCAAGCTCCTCAAAAGTGACGTTTTAGCCTCAAGAGAAAATCGTTGGGCTAACAAAGGCTTGGGTTAGGTCCTCCAAGGTTTCTGCTCATGCCTCCAAAGGCTAGCATCGTCGTCTGGTGTATGGGCCATAGTATCCAACCTGTGGGCTTCAAGCCCCAAGGAAGCCCAAACTAGGTTTGTTATTCCAAATCTGTCCACCAACTAGGTCCTGCAAAGACAATGAATACATCCTCCAAGGATCTCAAGTCAATGCATCATGATAAGTACATCAAGTCAAGAAAATATCCATCTAAGCATGTACATCAAAAACCACCTCATAAAAATAAACAAGTGTTGAAAGACCCTATGCAATTTGCCAAGTTTAGGTATGGTAGGGTTGACAAAACGACCTATTGGGTGGATCGTGCCTCAAGTTTAGGAGTGTTTCCCAAGTGGGCCCCTCTCTAAGACATGTGGACAAAGTGACATGGATGGGGGCAAGACTCTTGGGCATGGGGTTCATGACATACAGGGGATTGTAGTATCTCATTTTTGGGTGCCTTTGTAGAGGATGTGTTGCACCTTCATTTTCAATGCAACCTTTTTCCAAGCCATTTTATTTCCTTTTGTCTTTTTAAGATGTTTACAAGTTGAAGCCAAGGTGGGGCTTCTAGCTAAGCATGAAAAACAGTGGCCACCTTGACTTTGGTCCTTTTTGCAATTAGGGTTTTGTCTGATGGTATATTGGCTAAAGTAAGTGAATATTCTGCAATTTATCTTTATGTTGTTATGTTTCATGGTGAATCTTGCTACTTTGCGCTAGATGTCTTGCTTGGTAAAACCCTAAGAGAGGAGCATCAGTGCTTCCTCCTCTCACAAGGTTATTCTTGTTCAAATTTGGTGAAGCTTTCTTGCTAGGTTAGTATCGTAAATCCCTAAAGTGCTAGCACTTTAGGATTTTACCTCTAGACACTTGATCTTAACCTAATTGAAGCATTAAGAAGGGAGAAAAGGTTGCCAGATCCCAAATATGCTTGCACTCTAGAAATCCTTCTCTTTAAGGTTTAAACCCTAAGGCCCTAATGTGCTATCACCTTAGAGTTTAAAACCTACCTCTTAATTTCTACTAGTTTAATCTTCAAGTATTATTTCGTTTGTCATTGCAAAGACTCCATAGCCCTAAGGCACTAATTACATATCTCTCTTGTGGTGAAATTGATCAACAAACACTCTCTTTCAACTCTCTTAAGCTCTATGCTAACTCTATTGACACTAACATTGACTAACTTACTAGTAAACTTGTTGTTGTTGCAAAAGTTTGCTAAAGCCACCTGATAACACTTTAATTTGATGCATACACTCATTTAATGGAGGTCTAACTCATTCAAAAATTCCATCTAACAATTGGATATTGTTCTAGTGGATTTACACTAATTTTTCCTTGTCAATTGTTGCATTTATGATAAAAAATTGTTGTTGTTGTACTATTGTTCATTGCTGCAAATTCATAACAACTATAGCAACCTTTCATGTCTAGTTTTCTTAAGAGGTATTTATTGCTTTTTTGAACATGGAAATAATCATGTATACATGTTATAAAGTGTTCTTGTTTCGGGCAGGTACTCAAACAACCTCATACCTCTTATCTTTCCTCGACCTAGACCTTTAATTCGGTGATCAAGAGAGGGGGCGATAGGCTTGGATACTATACTTGCTACTTTGATCCCTTGAGGTCACTAGGGAAGCGTCCCTTGCGGCAGACCTCTTCCATCACTAAAACAAGGGAAGTTATTACTAAGGTGACAGTGGTAGGATATTTTATAGTTACACAAGATTTGGGGACTTGTGGTGGGGCTTTGCACAAGTACAAATCCTATGATAACAGGGAGGACAAAGAAGAATAGCTTTCCCAACCTAAAACTCAATTTTCTTTTGTATCCATCGTATTTTTTATGTAAATTATTACAAGATTTTTAAAATAATATTGTAATCTATGAAATTACAACGTAATCTAGTTACTAAAAGAAAAAAACCATATGTACAATCTATCTAGTAAACTACACATACACATAGATGAAGGGAGAATAAGTGATCATAAAGCCAATAAAACATTTGCTCTTTATTAGAACACTATCTATTAAACTACACATACACATAGATGAAGGGAGAATAAGTGATCATAAAGCCAATAAAACATTTGCTCTTTATTAGAACACTTGTATATCTCCTCAATAATGCACATCTTGAAAATTCCCATATCAAAATGAGGCAACAACTGAAACTTACTCATTTTTGTGTTGTAATCAATGAATAATATTTTGTCAACATGCATGATAATTATTAGCATGTCCATTGCATGGTTTAAAGCAAATGAAGTGAGTTCTAAATCTCCTCTCAAAGCCTTGCGTTGGTATGAATATATCACATGTTTGATGTTGTTTCTTTGTTGTTTACTTTATGACGTACAATGATTTCAAAAGCCACCATCCTAGATTATCGATTCCCTTGGCTTAAATCACTCAAATATTTCCATGTATATACATTTAATCCTTGAACCTCGAAGTCATAAGTTGTTGTATATATCAATGACAATCTTATGAATTCCATATTTGTAACATGGGAAAATGTCTCCTCGTGGTTGATGGTCTTAAGCTAAAAATAATCAAGTTAGACCTAACCTACTAGTTTACTTCTGAACAAAGCCATTTCATATAAGTTTATCCTTAAAGGCCACTTGTAATAAACAACTTTTTGTCCTTTACAAAGTTTCACTAGTTTCCAAGCTTCACTCTTATTTAATGACTTTAATTTTGCTTTTAAAATATCTAGTCACTTGTATGTATCTTTAAAATCCAATGCCTTTGGCACTAACCTCCACTTATCCATGGAAACTGACCATGCATACAATGAAATATGCTTAGGTAATTTGCATATTTGTGAGATTATTGAAAGTTTGGTATCTTTACTATCAATTTCTATAAATATTGATGTATTTATCTTCACCTTCATGATTCCATTGTAATTGACATGGTTAACGTCAACTTATTCATCCATCATTTGACTATTATAAATGTTGGTGATCATTGACTTACCACTCAACGTTGGAATCGAATCGACCTCAAAGTGGTTTTTTTTTTTTTTTTTTTAGATATTTTTCTCTTTTATCTTCTGGATTTGATGAGTTAAGACTTAATAATTTGTACCCTTTCATTGCCAAAATCCATTAATATGCGTTTTATTAAGCCCTGGATATTGAGTTATTACATTTTTATTGTTATATCAGTGTTGTCCTTATTGGTTGAATAGGCCCTTTAATGGTCATCTAGACCCCTTAATTGTAATTGTACCCTTTGTCTCATATAAATACCAAGGAGACCTAATTTTAGAGATCATCTCATCTTGTGCACTTGTTATAATGTAAATAAGGTTGCTCCATCGAAGAGGCTTCTCATTCACTATTATACCTCATTCTCAGGGCATGGAGTTACTTCTCTTTATATTTTTATGTTATTTGGGTGTACAGTGCATAACATTTGGTTTCGTAGCACACTATCCCTGGGTTTGTCTCCTTCAACCGGGTCATCTTGGCATTTTCACTATATCTTTTTTTTGGAAGTTTAAAATAGCAAAATGTTTGGGAGCTTTAGGAGACACGACAAAGTACCAGTATTAAAAAATTTAGGTTACAGTATGCTATACTTTTGGAAATTAGGGTTTTTAACTACTCTTGAAACTAGTCTCAAACATGTGTTCTTGGTAAAAAAATAATATTTGAAGCTATAAAATTCCACATGTAGTTAAGAAATGGAACCCTTACCTGATAGGAAGACACTTCAAGGTAAAAATAAATCATGATAGTCTAAAGTACTTCTTGGAGCAATGATTATCTTCAAAAGAGAAACAAAAATGGGTTAGGAAAATGCTAAGTCATGACTTTGAAATTACCTACAAAAAAGGAAAACAAAAAGTGGTGGCAAATGCACTTTCAAGGAAAGAAGAATATACATAGGACTTACTTTGTATTATTTCCATTTTTCAATTTGATTGGGTGCAAGAAGCAAGGATAGAATGGAAGCATGATCAGAAGGTATGCAAGATCATTCGATAACTTCAAGAGGACCTAAGTGCATTAAATTAATTTGTGTGGAAGAATGATTCATCGTGGTATTGAGATCACCCATATTTATGTAAGAATTCCCAACTCAAATAGAAGGTCATTTTTGAATTTCACACTTATTTTATAGGAGGAAATTCATGGTTCTTGAAAACATACCATATGATCACAAAGGATTTTTCTTGGGAAGGTCTTAAAAATGATTTTATAAAGTTTGTGGTTGAATGTTTGGTTTGCCAACAAAATAATGGAGAGACAATCAATACCTCGAGTCACCTACAACCATTATCCATACCAAGTCATCGTTGGGAAAAGGTCTCAATGGAGTTTATTACAGGCCTACCAAAGTATGAAGGAAAGAATGCCATCATGGTAGTGGTGGATTGACTCATGGAGTATGCCCATTTTTCTCTATTTCCTTTCCTTTTAAAGCAAGTATAATAGCTAAAACATTCATGGATACAATTCCCAAGCTACATGAAATCCCCAATATTATTTTAAGTGATAGAGATTCAATTTTGACTAGTAATTTTTGGACTAAATTGTATTCTTGTTTGGGTACTCAATTGGCTTGTATTTACTCTTATCATCCTCAATCCAATGGAAAAACTAAGATTGTGAATAAATTTCTAGAATGACATCTTCATTTCTTTGCATATGACAAACAAACACAATGGGTCAAGTGGTTTCCCTTGGTAGATTGGTGGTACAACATGAGCTTCCATTTTTCATAAAAAATGTCCCCATTTATGGCACCTTATGGCTATCATCCTCCATCCATCACAACACCCTTGAAAAGAAAAGTGAAGGTTCAAGCAGTGCAGGACCAATAGAGCACCATATTGTTCTTAGTGAGGAAACAATACCAAGGAATCCAATGAAGGCTTTAACACCTCCCCACTTTAAGCTAATCCGAAATAATTCAATAACCCGAAGGGGTATCCCTCATCAATGAGCAAAGATTTAAATGAAAAGAAAATTTAATATAAATAACAAATTACTTTAGAAAAAAAAAAAAACATAGCACATATTCATAAATAAACTTAGAATAAGGACACTTATCCAATTTTAAATATACATAAGGAATAAGTTGAAGAACAACACAACAATATTGACCTCAAAGTATCATCAAGTAATGTGAAATCGAGTTTCACCACTTATACTTCTTAGAAAACACGTTCCTTAGAAATATATAATGAATAAAATAGATAGCTAATAAAATAAACGAACAAGGATATCGTTCAAAGCATGTTTTTACAATTAAATGCTTAACTTCCAAAGAAGCAATATTGAATACAAGACATTTTCAAAAAGGTATTGATAAGCATCTCAATATATAAATAATTTTCTTACATACAATTAAATGCTTAACTTCCAAAGAAGCAATATTGAATACAAGACATTGTCAAAAAGTAGTGATAAGCATCTCAATATATAAATATTTTTCTTACATAACTTACAATATATTCCATGATAACAATGTATGTTGAGTGAGCATATAATGAATTAATGAAGAAACTAATGTGTATTTCCATATAAAGATCATGTCTTTACCCTTTCATATACATCATTCAGTGAACACATCTATATACAAATAAGAAGAATGAAAGAAGAAAATATCAAATGATATTGAAAAAAGATTAAATTTAAAATGAATAGTGAAATAGATTATTCAAAATAGTGGTGAATCTAACATAAGTCTTTAATATCATATGTGTTGTGTACAATTGAATCCAAAGTAAAAAAAAATGCATCTGCATCTGAGCAAGTTCTTCTAAAAGAAATGTAAGACTTATGTTTGAAAATGTTGACCCTCATTATAAAATTTACATTCTCTCTTAAAAGCTTCCACCCTAACTGTTTCTATGTAAGGTACTAGATGTCTTATGCAAAGCATAAACAAAATCGTTATAACAATCATTAGCAGAAAGAGAAAAATATAGAGCACAATGACACAATTAATTCTAGAAATTATACCTTTATTATATAGAAAGCCAAGTTTGCTTGCCTCTTCGAGGGGGAAACCTCGAGTACAACAAAGCTCAAATACAAAATGATTCTCAAGAGAACATTACTATTTATATTATTCTCAAATACTCCTATTTATACTATTTCAATCTTCTAGAGAACATTCTAGAGGAAGATCTTTCTAGAAGAAAAAATTTCTATTAAGTCTTCTTACATTATACATGTTCACATTACTGCATAGGCCTTATTTACTAATGTCTGCCTTTATTACATAGAAAATATGTTATTCTATCTACTTGAGAGGTCAGGGAGGTTAGTACCCTAACATGCCCTCCCCCTTGAAAAAACAACCTTGTCATCAAGGCTTAAGATGAGGAAATTGTTTTAGAATGGTAGTCGACTCTCATGTGGCATCCTCTAGTGGTGTATGCTTCCATTGAACTAAAAATTCCCGATGTTCGCGATGGTCCAAGACTGATTTCGGCTACAACCAAATTTAGCCTTCTTCATCCAATTCAAGGAGACTAGTTTTCATCTAGCACTTGGTTCCAATCACTTTCTTCAAGCAAGAAACATGAAAAATAGGTTGGAGATTAGAGTCACTGGGGAGATCTTATTGTAGGTCACAGGCCCCACGCACTTGAGAATGGTATAAGGGTCATAAAACTTGCGAGCAAGTTTCTGACAATGATCTACTTTTAGTGATATTTTCTTATAAGGTTGTAGATGAAGAAACACATGGTCTCCTTTAGAAAATTGGAATTTTGAACAACCTTGATAAGCTTGTTGTTTCATGTGATTGTTATCCATGACCAAATTCTCTTTGAGAATACAGAGAATGGCATCTCGGACTGTAAGGGTGTTGTCGACTTCTTAGACCTTGGGAGACACTTAGAAGGTAGGAGAAGATAGAAGGTGGATTTTGATTGTAGAACACTTCAAATGGAGACATGCAAGTGACAACATGGTAAGATGCATTGTACCACCATTCAATGAGTGGTAACTATTGAGCTCATTGAGTTTGTTCGTCAAATGTGAAACACCTCAAATATGTTTCCAAGAACTTGTTGATAGTTGCAGTTTGAACATCACTTTGGGGATGATAGGATGAGTTGAGATGCAATTCAGTTCCATGGAGCTTGAACAATTCTTGCCAAAAATTGTTGGTCAAAGTTGGATCACGGTCGGAGACAATAGCGTGGGGCATTCCATGAATTTTGAACATATTATCGATGAACATTTGAGCCACGATGGATGTTGTGAATGGTTGTTGGAGGGCATAGAAATGAACATATTTGGAAAGGAGATCTACTACGACCATGATGATGGATTTAATTCCAGATTTGGGTAAGCTGACAATGAAGACCATAGAAATATCCGTCCATATAGCAGGTGGAATAGGGAGAGGTTGGAGTGTGCCTAGAATTTTGACCATTTCACCCTTATTGCATTGACAAGTATCACATTCTGCCACAAAAGTGTGAAAGTCCTATTTCATGCCTTCCCATTAAAAAAATGTTTGATCCTTTCATATGTTTTATGAAAACTTGAATGTGTTTGATCTTTTCATATGTTTTGTGAAAACCTGAATGTCATGTTGTTGGTGAAGCATGAAGTTCGAAGAGCACAATGGGTTTAAGGTGAGACTGTTTTCTTAAATACAAGCGACCTTTATACTAAGATTATCTCGAAGATGCATGAGAATATTGTTGCAATAGTTAGACTATGCAAGACAATTTGGGATCTTGGAACCATTCTCAACGAACGACCTTTAACCAATTGGATATAATGAAGGAGAGTGAGAAGAGGGACCCTTCCTCTTCATATTTCCTTGAAAGGGCATCAACAACCACATCTTTTTTCCTTTCTTGTAAATGATCTCACAATCATAACCAAACATTTTGTTCAACCACTTATGTTGCTTTGGGGATGAAATTTGTTATTCCAAGAAACATTTGAGGCTACGATGATCTGTTTTAATTTGGAAGCACTACCCAAGCAAGCAAGGACGACAAATATCCACATCATGTAGAATAACCAACATTTCCTTTTCGTAGATGGATTTTCCCAAGTGTCGCGCAGACAATTGTTTTCTAGTGAAATACAAATCTCTACCATCTTGAATGAGAACTTCCCCCAATGCCTCTCCCAGAAGCATCACATTTCAGAACAAAAGTCTTGGTGAAATCGGGTAATGCTAGAACATGAGTCGTGCACGTAACCTCTTTCAAGGCTTGGAAGGATTGATCAATTGATGAAGTCCAATAGAAAGCATTATTTTTAAGGAGAGCAATGAGGGGAGCTGCAATTTTTCCATAACATTGAACAAACTTGTGATAATAGCTCGTTAAACCTAGGAAACCTCGCAAAATTTTAATAGTTTTAGGGCAAGTCCAATCCTTCATAGCTTCTATTTTATCAGGATCCACACGTACACCATCCTTGCCAACAATATGGCACATGTACTCTACTTCAAAAGCTCCAAAATCACATTTAGACTGTTTGAGAAAGAGTTTGTGCTAAGACACTAAGTGTAAGACTTGATCCACATGGGCCAGATGGGCTTGCCAAGTTTTACTATAGATTAGGATATCATCAAAGAAAACTAAGACAAAATGATGAAGGAAAGGACATAGTACATTATTCATGAGACTTTGAAAAGTGGAAGGTGCATTACATATGCCAAAGGGCATGACCAAGAACTCATAATGGCCCGCCTGAGTTCGAAAGGCGGTTTTGGGAATATCAACCTCTTTCATATGTATCTAGTGGTAGCCAAAATGTAGATCAAGTTCAGTAAAGTACCAAGAACCACTCAATTCATCCAAAAGGTCATCAATGATAGTAATGGGGAATTTAACTTTGATAATATTTTTTTTGAGGGTGTGAAAATTAGGACACATGCGCCATGTGCCTTCTTTATTGAGTACCATAACCACAACAAAAGAATAAGGGTTGGCACTAGGATGGATAACACTTGCCACAAGCAATTCCTAAACAATTTTCTCAATTTCACTTTTTTGGGCAAAGGGGTGATGATAAGAGTGAACACTGGGAGGAAGATTGCCATGGACAAGGGGAATGAAATGATCATGAGCGCCACAGAAAGGGGGAAGTCTTTGGGAATTGTCAAAAACAAATTAGTGTTTAGAGAGGAGAGATTGGATATTGGAATGAATAGTCAGGGAGGGGATCTCAACTGCTTGAATGGAATGGAGTTGGGCAATAATGAGAGAATGACCTTTTTTGAGTAGTTTTTCCATTTGGTGGGAATTGATGATCTCTAAGGAGCCTGTCGTGATGCCTTGGAACTGATATTGTTTTCCATCCTGTTGGAATTCATGGTTAATTCCTTAAAATCCATGGTTAATTCCTTAAATTCTTTAAATTCCTAAATCCTCTTCTTCAAAAAAAGTGTTATTTTCATATTGGCCATCCTTTCTGCCACATGTTCTATACCACTTGATAATTAGCTTGTTCCAATTATACTACATTATGAGTCCGCAACATCATAAGCCACAATGGAAGCTATCTTGAGCTTTGTTTTAGATTTTAGATCCTCCATTAGATTAGTAGTTGTTACCTCCATGACCATTAAATGTTTCACCTCCTCCCAAGCGTTTTTGTTTGCCATTATTTCAATCTCAGGGTTAAAATGATGTTGATAAGGTGCAAAATTCAAAGTCATTTGTTGTTATGAGATTATGTGATGTGATTCACACTTACAAAATTCACCTTTCATCTTAAATAAGAAATTAACTCATTTACAATATATGTAGCATATCTACTTATGACAATAAAATAAAATACTTGGATTGGTAATGCAAAAGAAGACTTTTGGTTTTTAGAGATGAAGTGTAAAGATTCAGCTACAAGTCTTTGTGTAAAATACCCTAGAGAAAAACTCATGGATTAATGTACATGTGTAACAAGTAGGGTTCAATCTTGCTACCATACACTTGGATAATCATGCAATCCTGGTAAAGATACCAGTCACTAGTCCTGGTTCCTAGGCTTAATTGAAGAATTTGGAAAAATTCAATTGACATTCTCAACGGTGGTTGAACCAATAAAAGAGTTTAAACATTCAACATGAATTGATTTGCAAATTCCTTATATCCTCCACTTGTTTGAACAGATGAAAGAATTGAAGTCCATTCTACTATAGGGAGGGAATTACCTTGTTCATCTTGCTTTCAGAGTTTAAGATTTAGATACTTGAAATAATCACATTGGGAATATAATAGCATAAACATCAAATATGATTGATAATGAAACATTTTAAAATCATGAAACCCACACAATTGTACATGAATTGCATTGGACATAAATTCAATAAAATTATATTTCAATGGAGGGAAACTAGGTGAAGGTGAGATATCATTCAATAAGCCCAAAATAGTTTCATCCATTGTTGAATCATCATCACATCCTAGTATTGAGGCAATCATATAAATCACTTGTCTAGAAATTGGAGCAAAAGAGGTAGACTTCATAGGGAATAAATTTGGAAGAGGTGTAATGTCAAGTAGAAAGTGTTGCATTATTGCTTTCTTTTCTTGTGGGGACCAACTATTGGCTTTCTCCATTAGTATTTCTTCGTGGATGAGGGGTTCTGCTATTGGTAACAACCACATGTTTCCAATAGAATTTGTAGTCACAGTCATAATTATTTTAGAACCATCTACAGAAACAATGGTTTGACTTGAGGGGTCATATAGCTTAGACAATGTTTCAATCAGGTCGGGTTTGCAGAAGGTGCTAGGCACTATGACCTGGGTTAAGATCTTGACCAGAGCAAAAATGAGTCAGACCCATTATTTGCTTTTTTCTGGGCCAAATTGTGTAGTTTATGCAAACTACCCTCACTAATGCAAGTTTCAAATACATACTAGAATAAATAGACCATGGATTTCCGCTCACCAAAGCCATCAATAAGGGTCAACGCAAATGACATTCTTCTTCTAGAGTCCATCTTTTCTACAACAATTCAAATTACATCTGTTGAAATTGACTCGCATAGAGGTTAATGGACTTACCCATTTTCTAACAAGAATGGAATGTCTATCTATATCTGTCTTAATCAACAACAAAACACTTAATTGCTCCAGATGAAGGTAAACAAATGAATAGTGAAAATAAACTTTACACGGATGGAGTATATGAACTACCGAATCTCTTCACACATGTACGAAATTTATGAGGATTAATTGGTAAATATTTATTTCGATGGAATACACATCCCCATAAACCCTTCAGGTACTTCCACTCATTTCTAGGATGGTATGAGAGGTAAACCAGACAGTTCCAATTTTGGAGACCTAACCCGGGGGGGACATCAAGCGAGGCCCAACAATCTCTACAATATATATGCCAATGGACTTGACCACTTGCTTGTAATCCATAGATGTTACACACCTATTTGTCGCACTTAAGTGTCACAATTTCATCACCATGTGGGAGTGTTTGTCATAATCCCTTGACATGTTGGGAGGGAAACCTATCATTTGGAGGTCGAAATACTATCTTTCACCTTGATTTTTTGGCCTTTTCTTAGTATTATCGCTCCCCTACCCATATACAAAGGAGGATGAACCCTTGTCATTGCTCCTCACTTAGTTCTAGGGGAGCGATATTATCGCTTTTTGCTCTATTCTAGGGGGGGCGATGAAGTGGTTGCAACCATTATGCCTTATTTCGAGAGGTTGTTTCTGGGAGATTTTAGTTGGTTAGAGGTTGGTTCGAGCTACCCTCTATCCAAGGCAAGGTCAATATTGTATGTTCAAATAAATCCTCGTTTGATCTTACCCTCTCCTCAAATTATCCTATTGTTGTTATGCCTCAATTCCTATATAATGAAGACCATTCTTGGGTGAAGAAAGGGGGAGAACTTTAGAGTATCATATTGTTGATCTTGTGACATTCAAGGGGATGGAAAGGAAATCTTGGAGGAGCTGTTGGAAAATTGACATCAAGGTTGTAAATTCTTCATTACTTATTGCTTCCATATAATATAAATTGGCCTATTACCCTCATTCTTATGTTTTTCAATGTATGCACATCTATTTTTGCTTTGCTCAAAGTATATAGGTCTATTTTGGTTAACAATATATCGTGGAAGAAGGAGGTGTTTTTTTGTCTCTTGCAAAATTCCTCTCACATCGGGAGCTTGGACATCGAGATCAAGAGTTGGAGCAGTGGGGACAACCAACTGAAAGGAGGTAAGCCATCTACCTCGTTCTCTCATCTCCTCTTTCCATTATGTTTGTGGGTATATAAAGTAGATATAGGGGGGAAGTAGGAAACCATTTGTTATTTTCTGTCTTGGATTAAATGAGTCTTGATCCAAGGGGGCTTTCACCAGTCTGCAAGGGAAAATTTTCCACAACAGAAGTTGGCGACTCTACTCAGGATCGTTCATTTTAATATTTCCTTAGTGTTTTCTATCCCTTTGGATTTTTGTTTGTTGCTTGATCTTTTTGTATTGTGTGCATCTTCTTTGAATTTCCCCCTTCCCTCATCATGACTAGGAAGCTTACTAAATCAAGAACATGACCCTTTCTCATATCTGGGATAGGTTTGTGTCTTTTCACCCCTTTCACGACTTCATTCCCCCTTTATAAGGGAATATATGGTGATAACATCCTGATTATCACCCCCTCTTAATGTCTTGGGGAGCGATAAAACCTTGATCATCGCCATGTCTACAGTGTTATAGGGGTGATAACATCCTGATTATCATCCTCTCTCAGTGTCTTGGGGAGCGATGAAACATTGATCATCGCCCTTTCTACAGTTTTACAAGGCAATAATCGTCTCTTTGAGTGGATTTTGACCTTGCCTTGCCTCTTTTCTGTCATATTTTTGTCTCAAAACCTTATATCAAAGTCCTTCATGCATGATTGTGGCTTTGATTTATTAAAGTTTAGTGATTATCATATTTTTCTTTCCTCTTTCTAGTTTCCATCTCCTATCAAAATTATAAAGTGCACATGATTGTCCTAGGTTAAATCCATCCTTTGACCGAGTCTATGTCATCAGTAGTTTGATCCTTATCACCTGTAGGCATTCAATTTTTTGTCACCTTGATTCCAAGGCCTCGTAGGTGTTTTACTTGGCCGCTTTTGGAGTCCTTTTCATTGATTTGGGGATTACATATGTTGCATTAAGCCTTGTTGTTAAGTCTCTTTCTCTTATCCTCTTGGGAAAACTTCTAATCCCTTGAGTGCATTCCCGAACTCTTTGGCCTTATTGCAACTTTGCATTGATCTTTGATCTTTGCTACTTGAATTTTGACTTTTCAAATATTGGTTTTCCTTTACTTTGCATTTTTGGGTTTTTGTTTGAACATGTATTGGAGGCATTCTTCCAATTGAATTCTTTGAGTTCTTGTCAACATTTTGAGTGCATGTTTTGTTTACGTAATTTTGCTTCGTGGTACTTTGCATAATCATTGAATTATTTTATTTTGTTTGAAAGTAAGGAAGCAAAAAATAGTTGCATTTGAATTTATTTCATTGGATTTGAAAAACAAACAAAATAAAGTCTTGCATTCTATAGGGGAATGATCAAGCTCACACTTTAGAGAGAAGTAAATTGAAATGGGCATATGCGTATGGGAAAGCAAAAAACTCTCCTCTTTACCATAGCTAGCATTTGTCGAAAACAAAATCTTTTCATTTCATTTTTGTGCACGGTTTAGAGTCAAGTCATAGCACCATCTAGTCCACTTATGCTTACCCTATTGAGTAACAAACAACCATTAAAAGGAATGAGGCACATAGTCTTAAATCAATTAGACTTTTTCTCTTTAATAGCAAACCAACAAGTCTAGGATTTTAGGGCCTTGATAGTAGGGTGGAGAGTTAACTCTTCAAGGCCACATGAACGAGAATATAGAATACTAGAGAGTGTAAAATTTAGTAGTAGCAATTAACGTTAGTCGGGAAAGCTCCTCTCACATATGAATCAAACACAAGGTCAAGCGAAGCAATCGGTTGAGATTTCCCCTCTTTCGTTCGCCTAGTGGGACTATCACAAGTTTGGGGCTTTGAAGAGTGGTAGATCCTCAGGGTGACGCCACTTCTTGTTAGTTTTGGGTCGCGGATTTGTGTCCGACATTCCCATGCCCATTTGCTAGTCTTGAATATCGAATGTACCCCTCAGTCGTTCATTGTGAATTGGTAAACATAGTAACCTCTCCTAGGATTCCACACATGTGACTGCAAGGGGGATTCCTTCTGCAAGGAAGGTTCCTTGTGGTACTTGCGACATACATTCAATCTCCACTTCGGCGAACCAGGCGGGTAGTTTCCTACGGGTTCTTACTTACACCTTGGGGGATTTTTGTGTGAAGGTTATCGTAACCATTTCTCATTTCTTCATTGACGACCTCATTTCCCATCTTCGGAAGATCCTTACTTAATTTCTTCATGTCATAAGGGAGTTGTTTGCTTGCACTTATCTTGTAGGGACTTTGGTAGTGTCTACTCTTTGACATTTAGTAGACCCAAGGTTGAATCCATGTCCATGGCAATAGTTCCCCTGGATAACAACCAAGGGACCCCTTTTCACAGGGAACCTTATACTTTTCCATGTTTTGGAAATGTTGGTCCTCTGTACATCACTACATTGACTCTTCTTGATTTCACTCTTGGGTTACTAGTATGGTTTTTTTCCACTCTCGTGTTCCTGAATGCCCCCGTTGTTGCCCAAGTAAGCTCTCCACCTCGAGAACATCAACGTCTTGTTCACCCTTTTCCTTCTTCACCCGTCTTGTCTTCTTCCCTTCCTTCTTCCTCGCCTGGTGAAAGCCTTGATGCTAGTAACTAGGAGGGTAAGAAGAAGAAGAAAAGGAAGAACAAGAAGAACCAAAATAAGCAAGGTGAAAATCAAGCAACCACTGTCATGAGCATTGATAATTTTGGAAAGCCTATGGACATAGGCCGCAAGCCCAAATTCCCTTACAGGGTTTGTAAGGGTGACCACCTTCCTAACCATTTCCCTGGTATTCCCAAGGTCTTAGAATTGTGGTACGTAGGTTCCTAACAACCCATGTTACCAGTTGTTGCAAGTCATGGTGGTGACAACCCATCAATTAGTGATCATAAGCTTGGGGGGGAAAAGGGTACAATTAGGATTCCTTGCCGGTTATGCGAAAATGCACCTCACTTACCTTTTCCCTCATATTAATGAAGCTTTGCAATTTTTCAAAGACATTATTGTTTCCCAGCAACAACCTCCAACTACTTCCCATGAATCGTCCACCAACCAACCATTGGTTGATGAAGTGGTTGGTCAGATTCAATCGTCGGTCGATCCCACTCTTCCCTTGGAGAGTAAAGTGGATACAACTCGTGTTTTTTTTGTCACTTTAGATTCCTCCAGACAAGGGGGCATTTCACTCGTTTCAAGGGAACCCCCTCCAAGTACTAAGTTCATTTCCCTTCATTGGAATAGGTTGGCAAACCCTCATTTTCCTTCTTGCATGCCTTTCAAAATAATTGTTCAAGCTTGTGATAAGATCATACATCGCACTATTGTTGACAAAAGAGCTTATGTTAGCATTCTATCCTCAACTGCTTGGAAAGCTATGGTTTCCCCCAGCTTGTGTCGGTTACCCATCATATGTTGGATTTTAATAGAAGATCCAGTGAACCTTTAGGGATCCTTCCTCAATCACCCATCACCTTAGGAGGGAAAATTGTCTGTATCGATGTTATGGTAGTCCAAGGCCCTTTGGACTTTAATTTACTCCTTGGGTGGGACTATGTCTATGCTATGAAAATTGTTGTTTCCACACTCTTTCAAGCTATGTGTTTCACTCATAATGGAAACATTGTGACCATTGACCAACTTTCATTCGTTGGTCCTGATCTGATTACCAACCATCTGAATTCCCTAAATGTTCTTTATATGAAAGTGACATCTCTCCCACCACAGGTTAATTATGTGGTATCATGTCCCATGCCTTCAGCTACTAACAAGAAGGATTCTCTCACTATATGCTCGACTTCTTTAGACTCATATCCGGTAGTTGACATGGTGAATTCTTCAATGGGGGATTTGGAGCCCAATATTTTCCCCGTTACCCCTATTGAGTCTCTTGGCATACATTATTTCCAGAGCATTGTTCTTCCATTCGATGAAGACCTCTTAGAAGCCGTGGTCAAGGTCCATGAGCATAGTTCTCTTTATGTGTCAAGGTCGTTAAAAAATAAAACAAATAACCATGAGCATAGTTCACTTTATGTGTCAAGCTCGTTAAAAAATGAAACAGATAACCATGAGCATAATTCACTTTCTATGTCAAGCTCGTTAAAAAAATGAAACAAATAACCATCAACATAGTTCTCTTTATGTGTCAAGCTCATTAAAAAATGAAACAGATAACCATGAGCATAGTTCATTGTTTGTGTCAAGCTTGTTACAAAATTAAACAGACCCCCCTCCAATTGATTCAAGTCTTCCACTAGATTTAGTACATGAACCTTCATTTCCTCTGTATGTGTCAGTTGATCCTATTTCTTCCTCCCTCTCTGGTGAACCTATTCCAATTAGTATCCAGGAGTCTAATCGAGTGCAAAAGAAGAGTCGACAGATGAAATGAAGCTTGGGGGGCATGTCTCCAACCTTTGGACATCATGTTGGAGTTAAGTCGCTAGCTTCTGCTGATCATGTTGGGGGAAAAGTACCAACCTATGGATATCATGTTGGGAAAAAAAACGCCAATGGGTATCACTCAAAGTACCAACCTTTGGACATCACGTTGGGAAGAAAACCCGTCATTGGGTATCATTTCAAGCATAGTTCATTTTCGGTTTCAAGCTCATTAAGAAAAAACCAACCCTGAGCACAATTTAATTCTCTGTTTCAAGCTCATTTAAAAGTGAAACCAACCCTGAGCACAATTTCATTCTCTATTTCAAGATCCTTAAAAAATGAAACATACACTTCGAGCATAGTTCATTCTTTGTTTCAATCTTGTTAAAAAATGAAGCAGACATCTTATTGTCTTCTTAATGGTTGTGCTTGCTACCGATTCCCTACTATTTGTCATCTCACTTGCCTATGGACATTACAATTATGCTTGACGATAGTCGTTCACATCACGTTGTTCCCATTTTGTGGTTAGTGGTCCTCGCTTACCATGCCTAGTTGCTACGCCCTTCCGCAGTCATTGCTTAGGAGTCGTTTCTCCCATTGGTACTTAGTTGCATGCCACTTGTTCTCTCTAGACAAGCTTAGTCTTTTTTCTTTCTCATGCTTGTAAATACATGAGAACAAGTTACTGAGTATACTTTTATCACTTTTTTAGTGTCATAAAAACTATATGAAAAAGGAACTCTTTGGAGTCTCGTTTAAGCTCTTTTCAGACTCTCTAAACATGAAAATATTGTCCAGCGAGCTTGTTTCATTTCACACTTGTTAAAAGGATTTGAAAGGGTGTTTATTCGGTGTAAGTTTAACCCCTTTTCAGATCGGATGGACTAATTACGAAAAATGAATACTCTAGTCAACCTTGGCTAGAAGAGTTTTCCCTTGTATTGTTTTATACTTTTTCCGGCTTGGGGGACTAAATTTGTGAAAAAGAATAACCCTAGAGTCTTCTTTAATTTCTTTTCAGACTCTTTAAACATGAAATTATAATCAATTTTATCTTCTCTAGGCTTATAAAATTATACATTGAAGGACCCATATGGTATCAAACCCCTCCTTCTTCAGGTTCATTAAACATGTGATGAGGGACTCATCGAAGATGAGTTGTATCAAGCATTTGTTATCCTCCTCAAGCTCGTTAAAAAACAAATAGGTACTCGTCGTTCATGGTAAGGGAAAATTTGAGGGAAGTGGTTCAATTTTTTGGAAACCATTATGGTAGTTGTTTGTTGTCGCCCTTGAACATGGCTCATGTTGGAATCTTGTTTTACAGTTGGGTAATTTACTTGTCTATGAGTCATACCAATCCTACGAGTCATTATACTCCTTTGGCCCACCCGAAGAGGGCCCTAGTTATTGTCTCACAATGTTTTGGTCTATATCTCATCGAGTCAATACTGCCAATTCATTTGTCATGCCTCACAATTTTCAAGGGAAGTTTTGTCCCAAATCATCCTCGTGTCAGATTGTGCTCATTTGATCTATTATCTCACATCACTTTCCTATGCCAGTTTCATGTCAATGATGGGGTACACATCATGGCCCTCCTTCGATGAGTCTGCTCCGATCGACTTCAACACATTATCTCGGAATTAGACTTAGAAACCAGTTTGTACCTTGGAACCTGCATGCCCCAATGGCAGGTCTCCTTGCTTTCGAAAATGGGTTTACTTCATTGGCCTCTAATTGAATGATTCCATGAATGTTCGATTTCATCTCATTTATTCATGTTCGTTGGAATGTACTAGGGTACCTTGGGAGTCATTGTCATCATTGGTGATTTCGCTTGCACTTGTTAACAATATAAATCAATGACCAGTAATCGAGTGGTTTCTACCATTTTCGACATCAACACATTTATTCATGTGGCTAGAATTGTACTATTTTGGGTTCAGGATGAAGACCCTGGGAACCCCTTAGGCAGTCACTTATGTTATGTGTCTCACCCAGGTTGCGAGGGAGATTATTTGAGTACTTAGAAGATTCTAGCATGGCCATCATGTTGGCAATCTCACTGATATATATGTTGTCACATAGATCCACTTTGTATTGGTCCATGGCTATGCTTTTATCATATTGTAGCTCCATTGTGTATTATTTTTTGGCTAGGACCTGATCGAGTCACGGAGGTATGGATCCAAATTGTATTTTTGGTGGCCATATCCTTAGTCAATGCTTTCATGGATCCACAGTGTATTGGTCAATGACCATGCTTTGAGTGAGTTTATTCTGAGCATGGGTATGACTACCTCGGGGATGATACGTATATACTATTTGATGTTTGTTTGCATCTTCCACCCGGCTCTCCTAATCTAACACCCTTGCACATGTATTTCTCTAAAGTGTTTTGGCCATCAGTTTCTCTTCTAACCTCACACTTTAGGGGGAATTTGTTACACACCTATTTGTCTCTCTTAAATGTCACATTTAAGTGTCACAATTTCATCACTATGTGGAATTGTTTGTCATAATCCCTAGACATGTTAGAAAGGAAACCTATCATTTGGAGGTCAAATATTATCTTTCACCTTGAGTTTTTGGCCTTTTTTAGTATCATCGCTCCCCTGCCCATATACAGAGGACGATGAACCCTTGTCATCGCTCCTTGCTTAGTTTTAGGGGAGCGATACTATTGCCATGTTCTTAGTTCTAGGGGAGCGATACTATCACCCTATGCTCAGTTCTAGGGGAGCGATACTATCACCCTATGCTCAGTTCTAAGGGGCTGATGAAGTGGTTGCAACCATTATGCCTTATTTTGAGAGGTTGTTTCCGAGATATTTTAGTTGGTTAGAGGTTGGTTCGAGCTACCCTCTATCCAAGGAAAGGTCAATCTTGTATGTTCAGTTAAATACTCATTTGATCCTATCCTCTCCTCAAATTTTCCTATGATTTTTATGCCTCAACACCTATATAATGAAGGTCATTCTTTGGTGAAGAAAGGGGGAGAACTTTAGAGTATAATATTGTTTATCTTGTGACATTCAAGGGGCTAGAAAGGAGAGCTTAGAGGAGTTGTTGCAACATCGACATCAAGGTTGTAAATACTTCATTACTTATTACTTTCCATATAATATAACTTGCCCTATTCCCCTCATGCTTATGTTGTTCAATATATGCACATCTATTTTGCTTAGTTCAAAGTAGATAGGTCTATTTTGGTTAACAATATATCATGGAAGAAGGAGGTCTTGTTTTTTCTCTTGCAGAATTCCTCTCGTATTAGGAGCTTGGACATCAATATCAAGTGCTAGAGTAGCGAGGACAACCAACTGAAAGGAGGTAAGCCATCTACCTCATTCTCTCATATTCTCTTTCCATTATGTTTGTGGGTATATAAAGTAGATATAGGGGGAAAGTAGGAAACCATTTGTTACTTTCTCTCTTGGATTAAAGGAGTCTTGATCCAAGGGGAGTTTCACCTGTCTGTGGGGGAAATGTTTCCACAACAATAGCTCTCAACCACTTGAGCTAATCCACCAGGATATTAATTGGTAAATATATTGGAAAACACATATATATGTGTGACAAGATGTCTGACAAATGAAAAACCAAGATAGGCCCTTTTCAAAACCAGTGGTTTTTCATTATGGTTTCGTAATCCCAAAGGAATTTTCCCAAACCATTCTCAAATAAGACACTTGTCGTAATATTATGCATTTTGAGTGTAGTTATTCACATTCAAATTCATGTGCTTCTAGTCCTGAAATACTTATCCACCATTAGATCAACTCCCACATGAACCACTGGATATTTCAGAGGTATAAAACATTTTTAATCTTTGTGCCACTCTCATCCCAAAATACACCTCTACCATATGATCCTCCAATTTGTAACCATTTGATTTTTTGGATGCATCTTCATTATTTAAGCATTGGAAAACGTCTCACCTAAAAATGAATTTTCAACCATAGGATTTACCCCACCAAAATCAACCATTAGAAATGGTTGGAAAGTTAGTCTTCATTGATGTCAATGTTGGAAAGTTGGTTTTCATTGATGTCAACCCTATAAGAAGCCCCAAAGCAAGTTTGGAAGTCTCTAGAAGTATTGGGTGTATTTGAAGAAGTCTCCAAAGTGGTCCCCTTATGGCATATATTTAAGCATGGCCCTCATGGGAGGATGCTTTGAAGAAGTCTATAAGAATCCCTAGAAATATGGTAAGTGGTGAAGAAGCCCCAGAGGTGTGGTGATGAAGCATGAATATTTTTGAAGAAAAAGAGTATGAAGGACATTGAAAATGCATGCAAAACATCCATCGATTGATAATAGTCGTCAAGCCGTCTCCAATGGAGGTGGCACGCCACGTGGTTCCTCATGGTTGAGGAGTTATCCCTCTTAAAAATGAATCCCTGAAGTATGGTCAAGAAGCCCCAAATCTAAGGTCAATAAATTATAAGTTGGCCCTGAAGTCAAGTAAAGGAAAAAAAGTTGTTGCAAACAAGAAGTTACAAGTCGGCTCAAGGTCAAGTAAAGAAGGTTCTTGGAAGGGTATAAATACACATCAAGAACCTATAAATTTCATCATTCAATATTATGATCTCTTAGCAAAAACTTGGCAGTGAATTTTAGAGAGAATATGAAGTGAAGAAGGGCGACATTCCAAGGGAAAATGAAGTCTTGTGATGATGTGTTCTAAGGTATGTTTTTCAAAGTTCATCTTACCATTTTCGCTATAACTTTTTTTCTAAAATGATTCAGATAGTGAAACTTGGAGGATGTTGCAAAGACTTATCAAGGTACCTATGGTACAAATTTAAGCTTCTTGGTCATTTTACGTTTGGAAATATGCTCCATGGAAGATAGGGTTTTTGACTATTCGTGTAACTAGTCTCAAATAGGTGTTCCGTGTAAAAAAATCATAACTTCTTCATAGAAGATCCTAATTCTATGAGACCAATTGTGTTGGAAAGAATACAATCTATAGTATTTTTTGTGTGAGTTTCAAAATCATATATCAAATAATGAGCATGCGACATGTTGTACAAGTTCGCTCTCTAAAATAAGCCAGAATTCAAGAAGGTCTGACATATTTGCTATATCTCCTTTTCAGTGACGAGTCAAGGAGAAAAACATGGAGTAATGTCAGAGAAGATATCGAAGAAAATTGGGTACAAGTTTCAAACCTTGATTCATTATATATACAGAGTTATACTTGTTGTAAGTTAGGGTTTGTGACTAATCCAAAAACTAGTCCCAAACATGTGTTCGAGATAAATTTAAGAAGTGATGTTGGGGTTTATATGTGGACCCATCTGGACCTAAGATATTTATGTAGACCTAGTTTCCAACTGGACCCAGGCTGATGATGTTGATGTATCAGTTGTGGTGGATCTAGTTTTGATGTTGTTCATGAATCAACTATCGTGGATCTAGTTTTGACGATGATGTACCAGCTGTAGTGGATCTAGTTTTCATGATGATGATGTATCATTTATAGTGGATATAGCTTTGATGATGATGATGTATCAATATCAATGACAATCACAGTGACAGGTTGATTCTCTTATCTTTATTCAAGGGTGGCAGGGTGGTGCAAGGTAGGAGATCAAAGTCTCCTTCAGGTTGCTGCTTGAGAAAAAATGGTGGTTGGGTGGTGCATGACAAGATTGGTGTCTTTAGATAGCAGGTTGATGCTTGCAGGGGAGTTGCAGCTTCCTTTGAGTTGATGCTCATAAAACAGGGGGTTGGTGCCTCCTTCCATTAGATGTTGGTAAATCAAGGAGTTGGAGCTTCCTTCAGGTTGGAACCTGTAAGCTAGCGGGTTGGAGCCTCCTTCTAGTTGGAGCCTCCTTCTAGTTGGAGCCGAAGAATATAGGGAGTCATAGCTTCCTGCAAGTTGGAGCCTCCTTCTAGTTGGAGATGGAGAATTCAGGGAGTTGTAGCTTCCTTCAGGTTGGAGCCTGTAAACTAGGGGTTGGAGACTCCTTCAGGTTGGAACCTGTAAACTATGGGGCTGGAGCCTCCTTCTAGTTGGAGCTGGAGAATCTATTGAGTTGTAGCTTCCTTGAGGTTGGAGCTTGTAAATAGGGGGTTGGTGCCTCCTTCCATTTGGTGTTGGAGAATCTCATAAGTTGGTGCTTCTTGTGAATGTAATATTGCAGATATATATTAAAAAGCGTTTTGTGGTTTTCTCCCATTTGGGTTTCCACATAAAACTCTTGTGTATTGTGCATTTGTAGTTATATGTTTATAATATGTTAAATGCAATCATAAGTGTATCAAATTGTTGATAACTTAATGTTTACATGTTATTGTTGAAAATGGTAAAAAATGCTCAATACTGATTCAACCCACCCCCCCCCCTCTTAGTATTGGTGAATATTCTAACATAAACGAGTTGGGAATTTAAGAAACAAAATTTGAAGTTAAGTTTAAAATCACAATTTTATCAATTTGTTTTTGTTATTATTTACAAACTCCAATCATAACTAGAATCAAAAGGTAAAGAGAGGAATGACTATAATAGTTTGAGTTACAACACACCAACAAGAGGTTCTTGAACTGTTGAAGGACAACATGGCTATAGAAAAAAATAGGATGGAAGAACAAACAAATCAACATCATAGTGAAAGGGAATTTGAAGTCGGGGATTGGGTATTCTTGAGGCTACAACGATACAAACATATGTCCCTCAAGCATGAAAATAAGGATGATAAAATAACAACCAAGTACTATGGTCCCTATAAGGTGTTGCAAAGGATTGGGAGTGTGTCTTACACATCCGAGTTGCCTCCATCTTCCCGTGTACATACAATCTTCCATGTTTCTTGCTTAAAGAAGGTAATCAACAACAAGATCCCAGTTCATACTATTTCACCATAGATTAATGAAGAAGGGAAATCCATACTAGAACAAAAAACAATCCTTGAAGCATGGATTAAGTTACTGCAAAATCGATCAATTACTAAGTACCTCATCAAGTGGAAGAACTACTAGTAGAAGAGACGACATGGGAATATGAGTTCTTCATGTAGAAACAACCATATCTGATCAAGTCTTGGGAGAAACAATTCTTAGAAGGCGAGGGGCATGTTAACCACTAGATATTGAGTTATTACATTTATATTGTTATACTAGTGTTGTCCTTATTGCTCGGATGGGCTCTTTAATGGTTGGCTAGACTGTTTAATTGTAATTGTACCCTTTGTCTCTTACATATACCAAGGAGGCCTAGTTTTAGAGACCATCTCATATTATGTATTTTTTATTTTGTAAAAGGAGGTTTCCCCCTTGAAGAGACTCCTCATTTGTTCTTCTATCTCATTCTCAGGGCGTGGAGTTACTTACCTTTCTATTTTTATGCTATGTAGGTGTTTGGTGCATAACATGTTCTAGTGACTTGTTGTTGATATTATACTACATCTAAGTTAAAATCAACATTGAGTAACCCAAAAAAACATCTTCAAATGGGAAATAAGAGGTTTTTCTACGTGCCCAAGTTTCTTGAGTGGCAATGTCCCAACACACTAATAAATCAAGTACAACAACACCTCGGTCTTGATATTGTTGGGAATGTCTTATATTCTTTGCATGGTTATGTACATGTGTTATTTGTATGCGTCGGGCATGTCGGGGGGGGGGTCGAATCCCCTTACCAAAATTTTTATGGTTGTTTTGGGTATGATTTTGGCTTGTTTTGTGTTTTTCAGCTACTGGTTTTTTGGCCCATTTTAATCTAATCACAGTTAATAAATTAGGGTTGTAATCTAATTCGGGTTAACGGATTAGGTTTTTGGATGTTACGGAATACCTAAATATTGTATTATGTGTAGTCAAGTTAATACAATAAAGAAGAGCCCAGGATGGGGTGACACACAACGATGCCTTGCCACATGGCTCAGCATCAGGCCACAGCTTAAATGCTATAGGCCGCTCCCCATCCCTTCAACAATTACGATGGTAGCAGGCCATTACAGCAGCTATACGGAGGCGGGACTTCTCCCTCGCGCAAACGCACTAGCACAACCAACATTCAATATGACAAAGATAAGAGGGAGCCATGCAATGTCGTCATACGAAAACTTGAAAGTTGGAGCGCCTGGACAGAGCTGGTTCATTTTCGTTTTGGACCTCCCCACCGGTTGGGAGCTCTGGTGCAGTTTCCTCTGTATCTCCATTCACCCCTCCTCCGTAATGACAAGGAAGCGAGGTAGGCCTTGTCGAGGCTCAACCTGGTACACCCACAAAGAGCAGCGACAAAGAAGACAGAACCTTGAGCGCGCTCTGTCAATGGCGACTTCTATCCTCTGACAGAGAGCAAGAGTCGACCACTTGGCACTCCATGCCACTATAGTTGAGCCGGTAATAGAGCATAGCATGCACACCCTTGCAATTGAGCTTGGAAGCTGTCTGAAGGGAGGAGCTGTGGATGAGTTCCCAACTTGCTATGTCGAAGAAACACCGTGCTCGAAGGATTTCGCAACCACCCTGGAACCTCAAGCTACTGAGCTTGAAATACAGGCTGGAAGCGGTCTGAAGGGAGAGCCTGCAGAAGAATTCCCAATTTGTTATGTAGAAGAAATACCGTGGTTGGGTGACTACAACCCCACCCGCCATGCTGAGAAGGTAGTGAGCGATGATGAGGCTCGGAACAGTGCCTGCGCAGAGATGAATGTGGACGAGGCCAGAGCAGGGATGAACATGGAAGTGGGGAATGAAACTTTCGACGAGGCAGTAAACAACGAGTTGCATGGTCCACTCCTCCGTGCAGAGCATATGGCTCTCGTGTTCGAACTCCGAGGACACATGGCAGACCAGGAGCACAGAGCCCTCCTCATGGGACAGCCCTTGGACCTGCTCCTTGACGTGTAATCCAATGCTCCAACAAAGTGGAAATGTCCAATGTGTGCTCAGTCATTTGCCATCCCGACCAGATCCATGTGTCAGAAAGGAAACTACGACAGGTCACCGGGTATCTGAGTTTTCCTTCGCTGGTTTTGTTTTTCATCATGTTGTTGTTCAATGTTAACTCGAACTATGGCCATCTGTCCTGGTTTCCTTTGGGTAGGACAGAGGGCAAAACAGTTTTTAGCCTATCTTCCTAGACATATTTCACTCCAAATTATGTTGGTTTTCGGTAAAACGACAACATATTTGGTGGCTCAGGACGACAATATCTCTATGTATTTTTGTCTATGTTTCTCTATCAACTTAATATAGCAGGTACTATCCCTTTTTTACTTAAAAAAAAATATACAATAAAGAAGATAGAGATGCAACTCTAAGGTTTGTTGTCTTCCTAGTTAAGGGTTTGCATGGTAAATCTATGTGTATTGTGTTTATGTCATTGTTGCTATTTTTATTTTCCTTAAGAATCTAAGTGAATTGTTTCACTTCGAAGGTCTAAAACTTACATATATCTCCCTAGTTGAAGAATCCATTATACTAGAGATCCATTGCAATTTATAAGAGTCACTTGACCAAGGTTTCATCTGATTCAATTCATATCTAAGTGATAACCCAATTATATTAGCATTGAAGAAAGATGGTTCATGGCACTTCTATATCGACTCCAAGGCCTTGAAGAAAGTCAGTTACAAAACTTGCACCCTAATCCCTAAAATGTCGACATCTTGGACCGATAACGAGGTGTACAATAGTTCACAAAGATAGAGTTGATGCGATTTTACCATCACATGGCAATATTTAATCATGATGACATCCAAAAGGTTGCGCTCAAAGCTAAGAAGGAACCATGTGAATGGTTATGTGTACCTTTTAGTCTTACCAATGCACCAATAATCTTTGTGTGCCTAAATTAATGGATAATGAATAATGTTTTCGCACACTTTATTAATACTTTTTTCCATTGGAAATAACTCCCTAAGAAACTTCTAGGTACTTCCCCTCATTTTGAGGATGGTACCCATTGTAAGGCAAGTGACATAAACTTTGTGCACCTAACCTTGTGGAAATTGAACCAAGGACATGTGCAATGCACTAGATTATCAATAATATCTTGGAAATAATGTCACCAATCGATTAAACTTATCCTCGAGGCTACACCCTTTATTAGTATGTTAGTCGGTATTCATTTAAATGATTTTTTGAGATTCAATTGGATCAAGGAAGAACATCTATTATAGATCTAACAAGTGTTGGACACCCTTTGATGTTGTAAGTCACATGAAAGCTTATGAAAATGTTTAGTGTTCATGCACTTGAATTAATGATCGAGATATTCCATTAACAACACCAAAGTATGTGTTGATTGCCAAAAAATTCAAGTTGTCGAAGCTTGGTAGATACCTTGCAAACTTTTATGGATGATTTATCCATGCGTTTTCAAACATTTAATGTCATTGAACTCAACACTTTATGATAATAATAAGCATATCAAATTCTTATGGATTGACAAGGAAAATAGGCTTTTAACAAATTTAAGAAATAACCATAGTTTTGGCCATCCCCAACCCAACAAAACATTGTGAGATAGAAACTAATGTATCTATCAACTCTGATTTATCAATATTTCTCATGTATCATGTGCATTTGATTACTTACTATTCACAAACCTCCATCAACAAAATGAAAATGTTGTGCTAGTGAGATTTATGTCATTATGTATGTAATTTGATAGTGAAAAAGTAGCCTCCCTAGTATGGAAACGAGAATTAATTATGGCTACATTCTTTTACAATCCATGCAAAGGTAGAGTACATTGGAGAATTTGCAACACATGAAATATATAATATATTTGTAATAACTCTATCTCATAATAAAAGCATGAAACATGTTTTTTTTTCTAGGCTACAACATTCGTGGAAAACCTTCAAGTACTTTCCCTTATTTCAAGGATGGTATCCAAGGTAAACCCTAGATTCTTCAAGGCACAAGGCCAAGTTAACGGTAAGGCTCAAAGACATTACAACAATTGCTCTAGTGATAGTTATTTTATTATTTTTCCATCTCTAGTCACACTTTCAACTATGAGCATCCATTGTATTCAAGTATGATTTTAAGTAATCAATCACTTTTGGAGATCTTTATGGTCTACCCTCAATGCTAGCTTGACAATTACACAACATTCTATTTGAGTCTAATGGTTAAATAGAAGTCATTAAAGAAACCCTTTCCCATCCTTTACACATGTATAACCACACACACCCTCACACATGGGATTCGAACCTACCATTTATGTAACACACTCACAATATGGCTATTGATATCTCTAGAAGCCACAATTCATTTCAAACTTGTTTCGGTTTCCAACCCTTAACAACACTTGCCATTGCTTTTTAGGATTTATCAATATTAATGGGCCCTTGGTGGGTGGTATAACAAGACTAAGCATGATAATTCATTCAAAATATTATATACAAACAATAACAAGTGAACTAAACACGACCCATGTTGGCACAGGGGCAGACCCAGGGTTCAACGCTACAACAACGCACCAAAAAAACCCTAACTACAGCCCTTTCGGAAACACCTGCGAAGCAGATGAAGTCTCACCCAAGGTAGAGGCAGGGGTGGTTGCAGGACTGTAGTGTCTGCAACCTTAGCTGGGACACAGATCTGCCATTGTAATACCTTAACAGAGTACTTAGTTATTATAGTTCATTAGTATTCAGCTTTAGTTCACTGCGTAGCTAAACCCTAACAACAAATCAATGTTGTATTCACATAGACCCAATAGATTCAAGCACTAATCCTACAAATAGAGATCAGATATAGCATTCGTTCACATTATTCAACACTAAACTATCATATCAGATTCATCTATCATTTAACATTGCACTAAGCATTGAATCACATAAACGAAAGAACAACCAAAAGCACAAAGCATTCACAACACAGGATATATGTGGTTCACCCCCATCCTGGGGCTACGTCCACCAACTCTTCGTCTTATTTATTAGCTTCTTTCAATCTTCTTACATGCACAGAGCCTCAAGATCAACTTCGTAGAGGACAAGAGATCTGCACACTCTTTGCTAGATCCTCCTTCGTTGAGTTATAGCCCAAAGCCTTCCACAGTCTCTTACAATCACTTGCACTTAGCTCTGCAAGTCTCACACAGTATGCACGAAGCACTTACAACTAGTTCTTTCACTTAGCACAACTTACAACTCTTCGATCACATAGATCGAACTCTAGCACTTAGCACACTTCACCCTTCTTACATCACCTAGCTTTCTATTTATACATTACAAAATCGGGCCTAAACATGGGTAAACCCATGGGCTGACATCCCCATACCTGTTACATAGCCCCAAAACCCAAAAATCCCTAAAAAGGGGTCGAGATCCCGCGATCTACACTTCAACTTGCGCTCTGCCTTCGACAGCCCGTCGAAGTCCCAAAAATAGGTCAAACATGACCAAGAATCCTCAAAACTTGGTCAAGGGCCAACAACCCATAACAACATAAATAGAAAGACTAGCATGATTATTTTTTTCGATGAAATGCACATCCCAAGAAACCTATTGAGCACTTCTCTTCATTCCAAGGATGGTATCTAGTCTAAATCGATTGCAATCTTGGCAATATAACTCAGTGGGGACATCAAGTGAAGCCCACAATGTTCACATAGACGATTAGCCCGGGGACTTAACCCCACAATCTCCTACTTGTAATTCACAACACTCAACCACTTGAAATAACCCACCAAACTAAAGAGTAACATGACTTGTACCACTCATTGTAGTAATTAAATGTCGAAGATAGATTGTAACTTCATCTACACAAACACAGATTCAAAATCTATCATTGAAAAGTTAAACCACTACATTATGAACCCTGTATCAACATTATGAAGTAAGTGGAAATTCTTTTGTTCTTGACTTACCATCATACTTGATCATGCATTTAGTGTTCAACATTTATCGCCTCCAATTAAATGTTTCACCTTTGCTTAAGCCTCAAATACCACATTTAATCAACTCAAATCTAGAATGTCTTGCACGAACATCGATTAATGCCATCATTCACTTATATGTCATGCATACATGTAAATCCCACTTCATCATGTACATGAATGCCAAAGATGAATAATATGAATAAAATGCACTTCAATTTAAGAGGTACACAATTCCCATGACCATACAAGGATTCATCAATTATGAGAAGCATTGCCAAATAAAAGGGCTAGAATTGCTTATAATAAAGATTGATAGAATATTATGGAACCATGTTATGTCAAATGGACTAGAACACCTTTAACTCTAGACTTCTAACCTAATAGCAACACCTTTGGAACAATTGAGTCAAAACTTTTCTTAACACAACCTCTTTTGATTGACTACTATAATAGATCTCCAATTATTAACTTCATAATCGTCCATAATACATCCAAGTTCCAATTTTCAATATTTGATCACTTGAGTGGATTGTTGAATACATACATTTGATCAACGACAAGAAGTTTCGATATTCGATTAACTCAACATCTGACCTTTTATTGAGAATACAAAGTGACAATTATTATCACTTCATTAGTTGACACTCAACAATAATAATGTTGATATATATATATATATATATATATATATATATATATATATATATATA
>ML785645.1:249060-266988 GCA_009831015.1 Picea engelmannii | reverse complement strand
CAGTTTCCAGGTTCATGCAGGAGTCACATGAGCTACATTGGAAAGTTGCAAAGTGTATCCTTCGATACGTACAGGGCACCATCACCTTTGGGATTCATTATGCAGCAGACTCTACGTTAGATCTCATCGGATTTATTGATTCTGACTGGGTTGGCGATAACAATGATCACAAGTCCACATTTGGTTACTCACTCAGTCTTGGTTCTGGGCCTATCTGTTGGTCGAGCAAGAGGCAAGGTTCCATTTCTCTATCTTCAGTCGAGGCAGAGTACAGAGGGGTAGTTAACATAACCATTCAGGCTATGTGGCTACAACATTTTCTCACTGAGTTGGGCATTCAGTTTCATCGACCGATCGTCATGTGGTGTGACAACCACAACACTTTGAAGTTCTGCAGAGATCCAATTAAGAGGTAGCGAACGAAGCACATCGAGATCCACATGCACTACATCCAGGACTTCGTACATGAGGGGATCATCGACTTACAATTATGTCCTTCAGCAGAACATATGGCATACATCTTCACCAAGACCTTCACTGAGAAGAAGTTTCATTCTCTGCGAAGTCGTCTTGGAGTGAAGGACACAGTTGCCTAGCAAATGTAGTTCTTCTTTTTACATACATTGTACCTTGAGGGGGGGGGGGGGTTCCCGTGAGTTTTTCCCTCTTTCCTCACTTTATTTCAGTGTATCTTTTGTATTTGGGTACCTGACATGGCCTCATTTCCGGGACCCATTCTTTATTTTCACCATAGTGATGTTCAAGGGGGGGTGTTGGAGTTACTTCGCACACACCTAGGATTTCTTTTTCCTAAGTTTTTTCCTTGTTTATTAGTCATAATTAGTCATTATCCAATCTCCTATATTTTAGGGGAGAATATTCCACCTGGAGAATATTCTCTTTCAATTGACACTTTAGTTTGACTAGTTGAGTTGAGTTTAGATGCTCCATTGGTTTTGTCACCATGCAACATTGGGATCATCACCATGCTAATTCGACCTTGCCTTGGTATTATCACCAGACTGGCGCATTACCCTTGATTTCCTAAGTTAACTCCTCACTACTCTTTGTTCATTCAGTTAACTAAAGACTAGTTGACTAGTTAACTCAATTATGTGGCAGTTCACTCTCGTAATTGCCCGAGAGACTACACTAGGTGGCAGTTCACTCCTATAACTGTTGGTGTGTGTCCAGATCACTCTAGACCACCACTATGGTGCATTGGTTCTCCTCTAGTGCGCACTCATTGATCTATACAGAGCATATCATGTGTAACTTATTCATTATTCATAACGGTTAATGAGAATTCTTTCATTCTTTCTCTCCTTCTTCTTCTTTCTCCAATTCTCTCTACAAATGTGTGTATTATTGTTTAGCTAGATCTATTCTGTGCAGGTTCAACACATTTACACAAAGAAGATCATGCCTAAATATCACGAGTATATAAAATTGAGGGAAGAGATCCGTGCAACTTTTCCCTTTAAAAACTTTTACACTCTCTGGTACGAAAGTTGGCCCAAGGATTTGGATGAGGATTATTTTAATGGCACGGAGTAGGAAATGAAAAATGATGAGCATGAAGAATAAGTGGAGGAACATGCATATAGCCATGAAAAGGATGTGTGCATAGAGGAAGAACAAACAACAACGTATGATACATCATGAGAACTGACAACTGGGGTTGATGACACCAGTGTGCTCGATGGGGAAGATGAGGCTACGGCATATTGTCCTACTTATGATGACTATGAGAATATGCTCCAATCAATCGATGTTAAGGATTCAATACCTCTCCATGTGTATGATGCAGATGGCGATGATGGTTTGAGCAGGAATTCATTACCTCATCCTATTTATGACATGTATGATGATGTAGACATGATTGTACCAGAACATAACAAAGATTGAGAGCTATGTGTAGAGGTTGACAACAAAGGGGCTAATTTAGGGGATGAGAGCAGATCAAAAAACTTGCATGAAGAAGTTAGTCCACATTGCACGACATCATTTAATGAATCAATTGATCCCTTGTGTGACAACCCACACCATGTCGATGAAATAACATTCAATGATTTGGAGAATCGACTATTAGTCACAGAGGAACAAATTGTGCAGGTGCTCACAAGGGCATATGGTGCTCATAAATTTGTTGAAGACCTTATGTGGAAAACCCATATGTGGGAGAGGCAAAGGGGAATTGCAGAGGGAGTCACTGACACCCAATTGCACATCATCAAAAAGTCACTAGAGCAGATGAAATCTGATTATTTGCAATTTTTCATGGATAGGGACCTTGCTCTTAAGTTTGTTGAAGGCAAGGATAGGGAGATTGAGGATCTTTGTCACCATCTTAGTTTGGCACGCTATTCATCATTGGTAGCAATGACACATGAGGGTGTGAGTGGCACTCATGATCTGAGGGAAGATCCTCTTATGACGATTCTGCATGGGGAGTATTCAGGGTTGCAGGTGTATGAGGAGAAGTTTAACACTTAGGGTTTTTCCCATGTGCTTGTTTTGCATTGCAATGATCATGATCCATTTATTTTGGCTCAAGGCTAAGCTACAAAGGAGGTAGTTTAGAAAAGTCCTTGTGGACCAACCAATAAGGAAGTATATCCACCAATTGATTGGGGGATTGAGTATAAGACAGATGTAGATACATCACTCTGGGATCCAGGTCTAGTTGATATTAGTGGAGTGATTGATATAGTGGCACATATACGATACATGGTGATACATGATGATATGATAGTATGCAGTAGTATACAATGGTGTACGATAGTGGGGTTTTGGGACGTTTCCCTCGGGGACACCTCCAAACAGGGATTTCATACATATCATTGAGTTTGTTTCACCTAATATCGATGAGCGGATGGACGAGATTCATGGAGAGAAATATTCCTCGGAGATTGATCTTCGATTGGGATATCACTAGAGTGGGGACAGAGAGAAGGATACCTGCAAGATCGCTCTTATATGTTACCTTGAGTCTTTGGTCATACCATTGGGGTTGACCAACGCACCTAACACTTTCTAGTCTTCCAGGCAGTGGTAGTGGCATCTAGTGTTATTTTCTAATGCCAATGGTATATTCGGCAAGACATGGAAGGTTCACCTGAGTTAGAAGAGTGAGACATGTAGGATTATAGCCATGCCAGAGTTCTTTCATTTGGGCTATGTGGCCAGAGCACAAGATGAGATCCTGATTGTATTGGATCAATTCACAGAGATTTCCACCGATAGAGTGGTGGATGGCATTATCCACTACCGAGGTCACACACATGTAGTCCCTGAGTCCACGCCTAGGGAAAAGATAATGAGGGTTGTGTGTGATTCACCTTTGACAAGGCATTTTGGGTACTCACATGAGTATGAGGCACCTTTGGTGACGTGACTATTTTCCAAGGAGGTGTTTAGACTCCATGGATTACTTGGGTACATTGATGGTGATCGAGATAGCAGATTTCTCGGTGCAGTTTGGCAGGAATCGAACAAATTATCATGCAAAGAGTTGATTCCTAGTACCAAGTTTCCACCAGATGATGGCATACTAGGGACGTGGGTCATTTTGATTTCGATGGTTACCAATATGGCACAACAACAATTAACATGTATCGGGAGTGGTGGACTTCCAATTTGGTGGTGGGATCCAAGAATTCATGTAAGTGATAGATTGATGAGGATGATGATCGACAAAGCCGTGGCAATGATTGGTCTGCTTTATTTTTGGGGTGTCAGTAGAGGAGAGGTCGATACTTACTCTATATGGCAGGACAAACTAGAGTCGATACTTACTCTATATGGCAGGACAAACTAGAGGTTGGTTGTGGATTTACAGACTTATATTTCATTGAGACACCTTTGCAGGGGAGGATCCATGATAGTGGTTTCAGTCCCTTCAGAGAGTTCATCTTGGAGTTCCAGAAGAGGAGGATGCAGAATGGGTGCATTGGTTTGGCGAATAATTATCAGAGTGGTGCAGCGTTAGTATGGTGGTACCTTCCCGGGATTAGTTTGCGACCCTTGGATTACATTGATTGATAGTTCAACTATTATGGGAGAGGAGAGAACTGATTTTGAATTTTTGGAGTTTACTTTTGGGAGGCTTAGGAGTGGATGCTTAGAGGAGTTGTCTTCCGAGGAGTTGAACGAGTTTATGCAGCTTATGATTCCTTTGCTTATTAGGTGTAGTCACGTGGATTCTTGTATTAACACCTTACAGACTAGTGTTATGAATAGAGGGTGCTTCACATCATACATGCTAGTTTGGGACCCTGGTTTCTTTACCACCTATGAGATTCTTGTGCTTGTATGGAGAGAATTTGGGGATGATATGTTAGGATATTGCCTGGGTGATTCTTGAATGATTGCAGTAGGATGGGAATGTTGTAGTATTAGGGATTTTCCCTTTGATACTTGAAGACTAGGTGTCATGGATGCCCTATCAGTTTGTGGCCACATAGACTTCTCATGTATGTTTGATTCTAGAGTTAGTTTAGGTGACTCCACTGAGATCCACTGGCAGGATATAATCCTCGATAACGAGAATGATTCTTTGAGGCATTACATCTTGGGGAGGCAGTCTAGGTAGGAGAGGCAAATATCTATGATTAGAGTGGCGCATTGACAACATGATGAGTCCTTTTTGTTGATCTGGGATTTTATGGGTTGATAGTTTGGCAGCTGGTACAAATAAGAGAGCAAGTTGTTACTCTTAGGAGCCTACTCATATGGCACAGTGGATCGGTTACCTAGGTGGGATATTCTACGAAGAGTGTATTGAGTTTTCACAGTATCTGGTTGCTTTACTGAATTCAAAAGGGGTTATTTAATGTCACTTAGTTAAGAGATGTTATGTATTTAAAGTGACATTAAGGAAATAAAGTAACTTTATATTAATAAGTTACTTAACCATTATTAAAAGTGACTTTTAAACTTAAAGTGAAAGTGAAAGGGGGATAAGCATCATATTTGATTTAATCAAAAGGGGAAAGATCTAGAAGATAGGAAAGAAGGATAAAAGGAGGGGTAGCACTTCACTTTGGCATTATGTTTTGGATTAATCTCTTTGGAGTGCTCTTGGAGCCATTATTTAATTAGGGTTTAGAAAAACCCTTCCACCATTGCAGTTTGGTTTCGGTGGTGAAATATCCACCCTAGCTAGATAAGAGGGGAATCCATCTAGGATTTTCATCGGAGATTCAATTGGGGTTTGTATTCGGTTGGAGGTTTGTCAACTTGTGTAGGCTTGCGAAATTATCTAAAGGAGGCTGATCTTAGTTTTTGTAGGTATCAGGAGGGTTTCAGAAGGCCTATCATCGACATCCTTGTTGGTTGAAGATGAGGGTCCCGCGAGGCCCCACTGGGTTCCCATGTTTGTCCTACAATAATATTTGCAGACTGGAATTTTTTCTAGGAAGGTTTTTGGTGGCATCCTCGCTGGTTGAACACCAGTAGTCCTGCGAGGCCACACTATACGCCCAATCTTGTCCCGCAAGGCCCTCTGCGATCTGAGTTGCAGAGTTGTTTCGGTACAGGTGGCCGGATTGCTGCAATAGGTGTCGAGGAGTAGATCGTGCCACACCAGCAAGGGTTAGACAGTCCAAGTAGGGACACATCATCTGGAGGAGACTGTGTGGCACGATCTGCTAAGGTGGACAATTAAATGCAAGGGAGGGAAAAGACACAAGTGCCTTTTCCCTTCCTCGAGATAAAAATAAATCCATGCATGAAATGAAATGAACGAAGAACACAACACCAACTTTTAGAGAATTTCATACAATGTAAGCATAATTTCCTTTATTCAAACAAGAACAAAATGCAATGCTTAATCAAATGAAACATACAAGTTAATTTAATGCTCATGCTAAATAGCTTTTTCATTTTAACCTACTCTAACATAATAAACATAACATGCTAAGTAAAATCATAAATCCAGTGTAACCATTTAATGAGTTCATCAATAACTTGAGATTTAACTTTATGCTTAGTCACAAACGAAAACAATGAAACATCAAGGATCAAGTAAGCATATGTCGACATCTCCTTTACCTTTCTTTGGCTAAAACTTGAAGTAGGATCAAGGCCATGTGAGAGAAAAATAAAATCATGCCAAGGTTTACCTATATCGTTGCAAGCTTCTTCAATCTAGAGGTGGATAAGGTTGATATGATCATCCTTCTTAACATAAGCATAGGGGAAACCATCATTGTTACTCATCAAACCATCTAGAAAGAGGGACTCTGAAGGTGGATCCAATAGGAACCCACATGAATATTGTTGCCCCTCCTTGCTATTTTCGATCATATTTATGGTTAAAACATGAGAAAACTGATCAGACCTGAAAGAACATGTAGATCCCTGACTCGTGGCTGGCTGCACCTGTATGTGGAACTGAAAAATTCTTGTAATAATAGCAAGACTAAACATGTCGATCTCTACAATTTTTTTATCTTCAAAACCATTATCACCGGATGAATTTTCCCAACTGTGAAAGTCGTAAGTTGAGGACTTCCATGGCTAAAAAAATCCTATTGTCAGTTGGCCATGAAAAACCCCAACCTATACCTGTAAATCAACCTCATCAGTGGGATGACATGAATGCTCCTACATAGTGAAGTTAGCTTTACATTTAATGGTTATTCTTTAAGGTCGTCCACGAGACCATAAATCTATAATTTTACCTTTAGAAACATCACCATCTATATCGTAAATGGGATCCCCATCAAAATAAAAACAACTTATATCCCATTTCTCTCTTTCAATACAAAGAAGAGCATCGATATTCTCAATCTCTTTGTTGTCATTTTATTCATCAAATAAGGGTTCCAAACCCTTGCTTTCTTGCGCCAGAGAACTGACGGATGCTTGAATGCTTTTGTCATCGAGGTTGTCTTCATATATCTTCCCTTCAAAAGTATCTTGATTTCCAATAGAAGCATGAATAGATTCTTTGTCACTATTTTCTTCTTGAGGATTTGCTGTAAATTCTTTAATGAAATCATCATCTTCAAGAAAACAAAAAGGTGCTTCTTCAGGCTCTTCTTCAACGAGATCATCTTTGTTAATGCCACCATTAATTTCCTTGACATCTTCAACATGGGGTACCTATTCCTCATCCCTTTCTGATTATGAAATGTCATGCAACAATGGCTCATGGGAGGGAGGAGAGGGATGAGCCTCATCAAGTAGATCATCATCATGCTTCAAAAAAGAAGGATTAACATGTTTTATATCGATATAACAATATAGGAAAGACAATGCCTTCTTTCTATCTTTTATTTCCATAAGAAGATCACTTGAGTGATTATCATCATATTCCATCATCAAATCACCAATCCTTTCTCCCAATCTATCCTTTATATCGAGGAAGATACAAGCATCTTCATCTTCCTCATAACCATATATTCATCTCTTTTGAAACTTTTTCATTAACTATGGAAATGATTTTATCTCTTTAGGCTTCAAGTCTCAATACCAATCCCATGCATCTTTCCCTTGCATTGAATGTGCAAATGCTTTCATTAAGGTTCAATAATAAGTAATGTTATTCTCTACCACATAATCCACGAAAGATGCGATATGTCTTGGAGCCAACCATGGATCTCCATTAAACATTGGGATCCGAGTAGTCCATGTATCAAAATGGAGCTCACCTAGACACAATGGAACACCTGCAAAATCCAAAGGACCAAACAAATCTTCCAAAAAAATTCCTTGATTAGAGGCCATATTTGAAAAATACAAGGATGATTTATTAATATTAGAGAACTGCATACCAATTATATAAATACCAAAGATGTGGAGTCGCCAATATAACTTGAGAATTATGAAAATTTGGGTCCATGGATAGCTTACCAATGCTTTGAATCAATCCTAAGTTACCTTTCAAACTTTCTTTGTGGGAATTACCTCTTGCAATGTACCACTTTATATTTTCTTTGAGTGGAGTCGCTAGATGGGACAAATCAAGTTAGCAAAAATGATAATCTCATCAAGATACAAATACAAGAAAAATTACCCAATAACCTGGTGGGATAATGTCATTAAGAGCCAGGAAACAAACCAAAAATGACGCCCTTGACAACAACACCAAAAAATGTTACCACTCGAACTAGCAACCTTTGTAAAGTTGTTATCGGGGATAAACACAACACAAGAAATGCACCATTGTCACCTTAGCACAGTTTCCCCTTCACTTTAGGCCATCTCCTTGAAGCCATGTGGGGTATTCCAATCCTTGGAAATAAACTTGTATACTACCTTTTGGTAGCTCATGATACAATTCACTTCAAACTACACACCTCAATATATGGTTAGATAGACCAGTGCTAATGAATATTCAACCAAGAGTTAGGGAAATACCTACTACAATATAAAGTGGGTTAGGAGCTAATTAGTTGAGTTCATAGATATGAAATAAGTATGCTAAACCAAAAATATAAATCAACAGTAAGATACCACTCTTTAGATGAAGAAACAAGTACATTTTGCCGCACACGAGTGAGAACTAATTGCATAAATCAAGAACAAATGATATACCCAAGTTACCCCTTGATTATATGTTGTAAATTGGACCAGATTTCTACTATTCACAAATTTTAGAATATGATATATGATAATAAAAAAATGCAGAAAATGCATATTTTGGGTGAGGAAAAGCACCCCAAGAGTGCCAAAAAGCACTTGTAATAATAAACCTTGGGTACCTTAGCCATGGCAATGAATAAATTATGCAAAAATAACCCAACAACTATTATTGGCAATAACAAATGAATAACAACCATGCAATTAGCTCAGACTTGCAAAGATAAGTGGTGAATCCCCTAGGGTTTTACCAAAAATCTACAAAATGAAATATAACAGCTATGAAGCACCTAGGAAATGAATTACACCATTAGAATGTGTTAGATATACTTTTTAAACAATCCACGAGTGAAATATAGGCCAGGGTAGGGTTAGAATGCACCTCTTGGTGTTAAACTCTAGCCTTAGGGTTTCACCAATTCTGATTCATATTGTTGTAATTTAATTTCCAAAATTAGTAAATACCTTAAATAAGCCCACAATATGTTATAAATAAAACCTTTAAGCACGCATGTGTGGGGCTACTTTGCCCTATCAAGGTTAAAAATGAATAAATTACGGTAAACCCTTGGACAAAAATGTATAGAAAATGAAAATAAACCATTAACTTTGCACTAGACGATGAAATAAATATTTTTGATGGTATATATTTTATATTTTTTTGTATTTTTGTATTTTATATGACATGAAAATAAAATAATTGAATTTTTAGGGTTTTGTGGTTGGTTGTTGGGAATTAAGTTTAGTGCCTTGTCTCCACTTAAGGATTGCGGGGTTAATAAATATGCTCCTCTAGGAATTGGTTATTCAATGTTTATGGATTAGAATGACAGACTAGTGACTCAAGGCTAGTAGTCTCTTATCTAATCAAGACAAACAAAGAAAACCAAGGCCCTACAGAAAGGGTTTCCTCAAAGAAATAGCCTTCACCAACAAGATCAACAAAAGACTTGAAAAAATACTTAAAATCCTTGCCAAGGAGTATAAAACTAATCAAGACAAGAGCTAAGCACTTACCAAATCGTTTTAAGGAAGATGGAAGATATGCAAATCCTAGATGTCCTTGTTCAAAGTAGCTGTGTAACTCCTCAATGGATCGATCTTGCTTGTTTTAGTGGAATTTTGAATATTCACAATAGTCTGTGAAGAAATAAGAATAATCAAGGAAGAAAAAGCTCCAAGAATTGACACCAAGAAACTTCAAGTAAAAGATCTGCTATTAATGGCTTGAAATGATCTCCAAGAATTCACAACAATTTGGAATGGGAGGAGTGTCATTATTTATAGATAAGGCTCACAACTCCTTCCCATTATTTATTCCCTAAAATTAGGTTAAGGAATCGAAGAAAAAATGACTTATCATCCACACAAATTGGAGACTAAGTAAAAAATACAATTAAATGATTCTTTACATGTTTGAGAGCCTTGGAAAGGGGCACTGCCAACCTTCTAAAAGAGTCAATTTGGATTTAGGGTACAACTTTCCACTTGAAATTGACATGGGGGCCTCAAAAGGTGGCAAGGAATATTCCTTGGCCATCCTAGCTCCAACATTCACCTCTAAAAAAGGGAACAACCTCCCCCAAAGTCAAAATAAACCCTTCTAAGGTGGATGGCTTCTTTAGTTTGGTCATCAAGTCAATAAAGAATGGTCTAAAATCCATCCACATCATCAAGAGCAAGTGCCATGTCATCTCTTCCAAGTGTAAAGTCACTTAAGTGACCTCCACATCATCCAAGTGGATCAAATAAAACCCACGACTGTCTTAAAGTGCCCTAAGTGAGGTCAACTCCCTTTGGTGAGCAAAAACACTTGAAAAAAGTGCCACATGAGGGGGGTGTTCTAGCATCTGACACATGAAAAGTGTAGAGGGTGTCCATGTGGATTTAAATAGCTCGTTTGTGCCTCAGAGAGTAGGACCAATGCCTCGAAATATGTGAGACTGCCTCGAGAAATATGAAATTGGATAATCATGTGCAAAATCATCTCTAAGGGCCCATGACCAAAGTGTGGTACATACATAAGAAAGAGAGGGTCCATGTGGGGCCAAGTAAGTGTGCTAAACCATGGGTGCGACAACCCTTACAAAGCACAATCACATTTTACATAACAAAAGAATAAGAGAATGGTCAAGGTCTCGTAAATCATGTATCCTAGTAGATCCACCCCAGAATGCCCGCATACCCACCCAAGACATAAATGCTCGACTTAGAGGGAGTTACCACCTCTAAGGGATGGTCGGCTGGAGCAATAAAACCGAGCACCCTGAGAATGGGGACTACAAGGACATGCCATGACCGTCCACCTAAGGGGATCCGAGAAACCACTAACCAACACTTGTACATCAAGTCATCCCATCATGGCCACATATAAAGAAATATTCACACTTTGGGCTCGTCGGAGTGGTCACATCTCATGAAAAAATGTAGGGTAAACTGTAGAGAATCTAGAGTTTAAAAGGTTCCAAAATCACTTAGTATAATAAGTTTTAAGAACCATGGAAAGTAAGGAGGTAGAGGAGATTTTAAAGTCATAGAAAATACTCCAAGACATACACATCTCATAGTCTTTCACTAGGTTATGATCCATATAGTGCTCCCACTTAGACAATCTCATTTACATATTATTATAACGTATCAATGAAATACAATGGTGCAATTTAGATAGGAAATATCATGTCAAGGATGTTACATTCTTGTTCAGGATCGTGTTTGTCAATGTTTTTTCTTTCTTAACACATACTAACCAACAATATCTAGAAGGATATTTGTTGCCCCCTTGTGTACTTCTAGGTGTATAAATAAAGTGTGTCTATGATTTGTAGACTATATGACTCCTCACATGCTTAAGTTATAACCTCGTATAGTTTTAACCAACACAAGTTACATAAACATGGTGTTCACATATTCCCTGCCAACTTGCACACATTTAGAATGTTGGTCCCAAAATCACATAATAACCGACCTTAAGAATCATGGAAAACAAGGTGGTAGAGAAGATTTTAAAGTCACAAAAAGTATTCCAAGACATACACATCAACTATAACGTTTATACTTGTCATTTGGGTTGAGGCTTCCCACCATCACAAAAATAATTTGCCAACCCTAGTTAAGTTATTCACAAACTCAACAACAACTAAGAAAGCTCTAACAAAATAGAGAAATAGAGTGAGCATAATCCCCCTCTTTTAATTGATGCTGATATATTTATACAAATTGCAACATTCTTGGATTTAGATTCTTCACCAATTGTTATAATATGAATGCCATATATCTAATGATCCCCCATCAATTTGTCTTCCATAACATATCCATTTGTCTTCCAGGTTGGATCATATTCCCTTGTGCTTCCACATCGTAAGTATTATAATATGCTTTGGTCTTTCCAAACAATGGTTAAATAAATCATTATTTTCCCACACCTTAGAATTGTAGAGCTCTTAAAACCTTACAACCTTTGTATCACAAATATTCCACAACATCAAAATTATGTTCTTCCCTAACCAATAAACCAATATTTAAGAGCAAACCTACTAGTTACAGATTCCCATGATTAAAACAATAATAATTAATTTTTAACATAATAATTAAATACTTATATATGTTAAGAACATGTGTTTCCTCTTAAGAGGTCACAGGTTCAAATCCAGAGGGGGGTAGGGTATGTATACCTTCGTAGACTTTACCAGTCAAATCGTTGGATGGAGGGAGGTCCCTTGTCCCATAAACAAGGGGGTCTCATACACCAATTTGATGTGCTGACTTGACCGTGACCTTAAAAATAGATTATTATTATAATAATAGCTCAAATTCTCCATCTCACAATTTAATTCCAGAAAGTGTGCTATCTTTTGAAACCGAAATCCCACACTTCTAATGTCAAAAACCTAAATCCCACATTGACAACTCGATTATATTTAGTCCCTGCCTTTCATTTTGATGTTAAAATAAGTGCTAAAATAAATCGAACGGCGGCGAGTCAAAATCGCTCGCGCGTCCATGATTATCAAGTGAAAACACCGTTTAAAAGCACAATGCGACACTATCTTGTAGTCCCTTCGGTATGCCCAACCATGGCAGCCATACGAGATTGATTCCTTCCCATGGCTTCCATTCTACAGAATTACAGCACCAATCTAGTCAGAGGTGGCTATTTATCTGTAAACTGGTTACCCAATCATGAAAAATTTTGCACTACACGGACGCGCCCAATTTTACTGTCAGCAAGCCCCACGTTCGTCATACGCTCCCTTGAACACGAGGGCCTAGACAGAAAACCATTGAATAAAGCAGTGAAAGTGGTAGGGCTCGGGAACAGAACAAATGACATCTTGGAGTTTTGCTCGAGCTCGCCTCTTGTCTCATCATCAACAGTCGAATTCTGGTAACTTATATTCTTGTTCGCTCTATAGCACATCGATGCTTACTTATATTTTGAGTTCAAAGTGTTCTGATAAAATCGAAACTATAATCTAAAACGTGTTTTGTATCGAGGTCAGAAAATCTGGAGTTTTTGTTATTAGCTTTCCTAGTACATTGATTGTTCTTAGGTGTATGGAGAGAGCCTGTTCATTTTTTTACACGTTGTCATCACATTGCATAAATAGGTGTTTGATTGTGCTTCTGAGCTGGTACTCAGGCTCAAACATAGCTCTGGCCTAGAAAGCCGGGGTGATTTGGTGCGACTGCTGGTGCAGGTGTGGGTACAAATGCACTGGTTTTGAAATTTGGGTGTGGGGTGTATGCACAGGGAGGGTGCAGCACTATATATAAAGCTAATACTGGAAAATACCTAAGAGCCTAGAAATGTAAGAGTTGGAAGTTAAAATGTAAATCATTATGAACTATTATAATGATAATGTGGCAATCACAATTTCTGTTTGACATTCATAGTTTGATTTTCAAACTTTTCAGATTCAATGATATAAAACTTAATACTTTAGTTATAATTACAAAAAGTGCACGAGACATGGATCACTAGTGATGTCCTCACTAATTATTAATGCGAACAAATGAGTCTTCTTCATGTTCTACATCCTCCAGACCCTCAGTCAAGATACACTGGAGGTACTTGTCACTCTCAAGTTGTGGCCCATTTGTTGAGTTTGTAACTGTATGTAGCTTCAGAAGGCTATCTGGTTGTATCTTATTGTCCGGACATACAACAACATCTGTAAATTGGTCCCATTTCTTAGAGAGATGAATCTTGTGCCTTGGGTCTTTTCAAGCAAGAAAATGACGGGTATTATGAAAGTAAATTGAGTTTTCTACCTTCTTAGATCCCATTCGGTTCTCTTCACTGAAGGAATAAAATTGCAAGTCACCAATTCCTCTTTCACACTAAGAAACTGGCTACTTGTGAGAGTAAACATATAACAAACACTTGCAGTTTTTAAGCATGAACACCATGAATTTGCGAGTAGTCTATTGGATCTTTTCCAGGGAGCTTATCATAGAAAGCGTCAATGTGTGCCGAACTCATATTACCACATGAAAGTTGGGCAAATTGAGTTTGGATGAGAGATACTTCTTCTGAATTTGGATCATACATCTTTTTTATTGCTGTCATGAATCCCTCCCCGACCTCTTTGTTACTTGTCACTTGAAAGATGCCTCTTCTTTGTTTACTAAGTCTCATACAATTTTGGAGTCAAGGGTTGTAACTGCAGTTGGACCCCATAGTTACAGGGGTCTCTATCTGTAACCATGTGGGACAATCTCACAACAGCTTGTTACAAGGTTGCCCCTCATGGTTACAACGTACAAGTAGGTATGTTTGTTACTACGAGGCTCGATACCTGTAATTGTAGTTAGGGGAGTTGTTGTGCATAGTTATTAGTAACAGACAAATCTGCCCAAAATTCCAGGGTCAACACCTTGATAACAGATGGGGGATAATCCCATCACTAGGAGCGTCACAAAATTCATATATAACCATGCATTTGTTCTTAGCTTCACGAGGAAATTCACAAGAAACAAGGAGTTGTTGCATCCTACAATCACATGTTTTGCCAACAACTTCATTTATCTTCAGTCTATGCTCCAACGTCACTTTGAGTTGAAGCAGATGTTTGTTTGTGATGAGTGGCACGATTGTGCATTTAACACAACACAGAATGGGAGAGCCATTGCTAAACTAGTGTACATCGTTTCCTTTTGGGAAGGAGTGCAAGAAGTGTGCACGGTTTGCAAATCTTTGGTAAAGGTTCTTCACTTGGTTGATGGGGATAAGCCTGCAATGGGCTGCTTGTATGAGGCCACAAATAGGGCCTGTTGCCAACCAAACTAGTGGTCTCGTCAAGGTCCCTCAAGGCGCTAAGGCTGTACCACACAGGACAAGTGCCCAATGTCACTGCAGCACAAGTCCTTCCCTGTTCAAGCCCAACTTCTACGCTAAAGGACTTTGGGAGGCTTCCCTAACACAACAACTTCACTCAAAATTAAATGGACTAGTGCCTTAAATAATAATGAGATGAAGATAGGAGTTAATTATTTATCATGACTGATCTGAAATGATAATTATCTAACAGAAAAAATGCAGATCAACCACTCTAGATTCGTAAGATAAGTCAAGTAATACCAAAGCAAAAGAGTGGTGAATGCCCTTACCAATTCTTAGGATGAAACCTTTACTATACCTTTTGGTAATTGGTTGTTCTTTTATGTTCTCCATCACTGTCCTGAGTTTTCAGATCTGAAATATGTAAGAATAAAGCACAAAACGGCAAGAAAAATGGCCTTTCTATGGCCTCCCAGAAGTGCTAGGCACCTTAGAATTTAGATCACTAGATCACTAGATCTGTGTGTTAGTTTGGGCAGCAAGGTAAGAGTAATTTCCTATGCCCAAAGCTTCAGATTTGCAGCAAAATTGCAATTTCCAGCAAGCTGGAAATCACTCTGCAGGTTTGGGGTTCAAATCCCCCTAGGGTCAAGACCCAGAAAATATTCCAGCCAACAAATAGATTTGTTTTGGCTGGAAATTATTGATAAATCCCAGAAAAGAAATGATATAACTTTGAAGAATAAATCTGGAACTTAAGCAGGGGTTTCTTGAGATGATATACTTACTTGTAGCCCCTCTTTAATGAAATTTATTTTGACGGATCTGGTGTAAATTTTGGCTGCAAATTTTCAGATCTGCAAACTCTCAAATACCCTTGTAAAATATAAAATAAAATGCAGAAAAGTAGAGGGTTAAATGGCCTTGGGGCAGAGATAACTCTAGAGACAAAATCCTCAAGGGTTCACTAGCTATGTAAGATGAAATTTAAGGACAAGCTAGGAAATATTTTTGGCTTTTTTTTATTTTTATTTAAAACAAAAAAGTAAAAGAAAATTTGAATACTTTTATTAAATAAAATGGTTGAAGTAGTGAGGGTTACCTCGGCCTTGCTCTTACCTTCTGATGTGATAGATTGCAATCACAACCCCTCTGAAGTCGGCTTCGGTATTTGAGCTAAAGATTGGGTTTGGAGTCGAAGAGACCAATCACCCCCATTTCTAGTGTAGGAAAAATAGATTGCTCTCAAATTTTCCTAGAAAAGCTTCCACTAGGGATGGTTTCCAAACCAATAGATCAACTTTGATGCAAGTGAAAACCGACTCTTGGTGAAGATACTCTCGACAAGAGTTTGTCCACCCTCAGGGTTTGAACCACTAAACACCAATAAAAGAAGAGGATGACAAACTTTAATATTAGGTAGCCTCACATGGATTGATTTAATTAGTTTTTGCAAATACCCAATTACAAACTTTAATATTATGAAGCATTGTAATTCTTAGCCAAGAAAGAAAAGCATAGAAAAATCTATCTACAAATACACAAAAAGATAAAAATTCAATAATATGACATTATGATCTCACAAATCGACAACAAATAAAATGGGAAGAGGGACTAGCTTTTTGTAGACTCTCTTTCCAATGGCTAGTTTCCCTCTCTCAATTAAAAAAATAAGTCTTAACTTGTCATCCACAAGTTGGAGACTAAGTCACTTGTCTAAGAAAACAATTTTTACAATGATACTTCCCACAAATGGGGAATCGAATCAACCACAAGAGGCAATGTATGGATTCAAAAGCTTACGGCTAGCTTGATGAAGCTAACGGCTAGGGGGGGTGAGGTCCGATTTGCATTGGAAGAAGGGTCGAACGACTAACACTTCACAGTATATATGGGGGTAAAAGTCAATAGTATACGGCACAGGCGGCGACAGTAGCGGGGTCGAATTTGGGCGTCTGAAGCAGAAGAATTAGAGCAAACCTTTCCTTTCTAACTTCTCATCACGCACATTTGCTGATTCATTCAAGATCAGCGACAAGATCAGTTCAAGCACAACAATAGCTTCTAACCGAGTTCTCCTGGCAACCGAGACGCATTGAGAGGAACGCTTACGCCTCTCTGTATTTGGGCTTCATTTTCGTTCGGCCTTCTGGGTACTTGGATTTCAGCTCGCACCTGCACACGCCTGCACAGACTCCCAATTCATTTTTTTGGATTCTGAGCTGCACGTTTTATTGCGGGTGCGCTGAACATTTCCAGCGCCGGGATACCCTCGGCTCAACTGTTTGCACTGACACCTGTTTCAGATTGATCAACCTCAAGAATGTATGCAAACTGTTTGAAAAAAGCTTTCAATAACAAGAATCAGACGCATGTTGTCTTAAAGGCAGTGGCAGACACCCAGGGATAGGGACAGGGACATAGACAGTGGGCTCAGCTTGAGGGACAGTGGGCAGGAACAGTGGGCTAATAAAGTACAGGGACAATGGTCTAACAGGAACAGTGGGCAGAGCAGCAAGTTTTCAGCAGTCAGGGCAACAAATAGTGAAAGGTTAAGCATAAAACAGAGGGTCAGTTTTGAGCAGAGACTTAGATTTCCCTTAATAGCATCACGACAATGGGACAAGGAACTTTAGAACTAGTGGAAACAAATGATATAGGGCAAGTGAAAATTGCCTCATCAGCCAAAACTGAAAAGTGGGTCTGGGTTAATGCCAAACAATACCGGGGCATTTTAAAACGAAGACTAGCTCGTCTGAAAGGGGAGCAGACAAGGAGAAAAATGTCTCAAAGGGAAAGCACTTGGGTCCTTCGCAAGAAGCAACATTCAAACAAGTCCTCTTTGCAAGTAGGTGGCAACAAGTCTAAAGGAAAAGGMAAAGGAAAAGTCATTGATGAHBATGCCTTRTATAGTCCTACATCTACACCTCTCACTTGGTCATCTGATCTTTATGTGAAAGAACTGTTAAAGGTAAAAGAGAGGTTGGAAGCAGTAGAAGCTAAAGAGTTGGAAAGAGACTGTACAATCCATAGAATAATAGCCGAAAACCAGGATTTAG
>ML785645.1:198142-210308 GCA_009831015.1 Picea engelmannii | reverse complement strand
TACACCTAGGGTTTCACCTTCTAGGGTTTGAAAGCCTTGTCATTGCAACACTTTCTCCCTTAGATTTATGCTTTAAGCTAGCCGTTTTGCCAAGTCAATTTAGAGAAGGAGGAAAGAGCATGAGGCCTTGCTTAAGCAACACCAGAGTGAGCCTCTTTCCCTTAGGGTTTTGATTCTAGGGCCCTGCCTTTGCAGCACCATAGAACCCTACCTTCTAGTCTCTGAGTTATCATCCTTCCGAGACCTTGTGCCCTTATCTTTGACTCCATATACCCTAAGGCACTGACATTTGACCTCCAACGTTGAAGTCCTAGTGTTCAAAACAACTCTTTAAACTCTAAATCTTGAAACCCTAACTAACTAACCCTAACCCTAACTAAGGCTGACGTCATAGTTGGCTATTTTTGACGCAGCAAGCTTTTGACTTTTATAAGCAATTGAGTGATGATCTAAAGCATTTATTGATTGAAGTGTTGATTGAATACATTGATGGCTTTGTCATCTTGATAGTTATTGATGAATTAATGCTGTTTCCATAGATAATTGACTAAACGTTGATTTCATTGATATCTATTGCTTTACATTGCTTAAATTATATCAGATGGTCATATGAAGTGCTAACCCTTTGTATATAGCCTGCATATATATTTTTCTATTGTTGCTTTGTTACGGGTAGGTGTTCTCATTTGGGACTATACTTCATTATTGGCTGATTAGCTGGACCTTCTGATTTTAGTGGTAACCTGTGAGGGGGAAACTTCAACTTTGACCTTATATCTTAAGCCTCTTCAAAACCCCAGGTTGCCGGGGACGTCTCCCCTGGGCTAACCTCCCTAAAAAGAAAGAACCTCCCCATTGTGGTGACATTGGGTGGGGAAGGTTCCTGTTACACCAGTTTGTCTTTATCCCTTAGCCTGTGATCTCAACTACAAACTGTGCGATAACACGGTGCAAACCCATGATCTGTCTCTGCCCCCGGCTGGGGTCTCAACATCCATCTGGTGGGATTTTAGCCCTATGGAGGTCCGAACTAATCATCTCCCCATGTGTACATGTCCATCGGGTTTGGCCCTGCAACAACAAGAAGTACGCCCTCCATGGGCTCATAAGTCACAGGGATCATAGCAATGTCAATCACATCTAATAATCAAGTTATTTAAACATGTGCATGAAACCCCCTTTCCGAGACAAGTGCTCAAAGACGTTATGCTATTCTACAAGCCAGGTTTGGAGGGGACGCTAGGATGTCCTATTGGGCTAGTGCTCATTGGATGTGGGATGTTTCCGGGTGAAGACAAATCAAGGCCATGTAAGTGGATGAGGTGGTAGGGGATGTCTGAGCAATGGGTGCAGTGATGACAGGGGGATGTATGGCTTATTTGTGGGTGCCTCTGAAGAGGGTGAGTTGCACCTTGTCATGGATGCAAATGTTTCCAAGCCCATTCATGCCTTTTATCTTTTTATCTTATTGCTTTTTCTTTCAAGAGACTAGTTAGGGGACGTTGCCTTGGCATGGTGACCAGTGGTGACAATGTTACCCACAAGCATTTCATGGAAATGAGAAGGCCGTCTCGTGATGAGACCCCCTTTCTCTTGGCTATGCCACCAAGAGCCACTACCCTGGCGTGGTGACCAACTGAATGGTAGTGTCATACTGCTACATGCCCATGAACCTAATAGGCTGGCTCGTGATGAGACCCCCTATCCTCCAACTAGGTCTTGATTTTATTATTTTTTACGGGTCCCTCTGTTTCTTGCTGAGAAGCCTTTTATTGCTTTCTCGAGGATCCTGAGCGAAGCATCTGAAGGTTTCATTCTTTTGGCTTTTATTTTTTGCCAGCTACTTTTACCCTTTGGGCCTTTAGCCCCTTCTTCCCACAAGGTAAGGTACAACCCTTTGCTAGCTTGGCAAACCCAATGCCTGGACCAGTGTATGGGATGGATGAAAGGGAAAAAGATGAAAAGTGGTAAGTATGGTGGGAATGAACGATGACCTTTCATGAACCCCCGCCTAGTGGCAAATCAAACCCTATGGGAACCAACTTACTAAGGCATCCTGTCATTCCCCCCAGGTGTGGACAAGTGGAAAGGCATAAGGTCCAAACACACGTTAGAAGTAAAAGAATTAAATGCACATATTCAAATGTTTTGAGAATCAGAGTGACACATACCATGATACCCAGACTCATTACCTCATGGAGCAAGACCCACTACTGCTGGAGGACCAGGCCGACGGGATGGATGCTGCTGCTGTTGACAAGGTGGAGGTGTAGAAGAAGAAGAAGGATGGGCCCTCCAGGGCTAAGCTCAAGTCGATCTGGCTCTCGGTACTCCATGTCTAGGACCTGTGGGTCTCGAGACATAATCTCCTTAGTTATCCCTAGGCTAGGGAATAACATGTACATTGTTCTAATACTTCATATCGAGTGATAATGTCAATGTTTTGGGCATGAAAATGGTGATCATGGGTTGAATTGGATTGTGAATCATGATGCTTTGAATTTATATGCTAAGAGGCCATCACCCAAAGTCCCATGCAATGAATGCATATTTAAAAGGGGACTTAGCAAATGAAAATCAAAAGCCAAAAATGTTAAATCATTGAAGAAAGAGGCCCTTGCACATACTTCTTGATGGGTTCCTTGGGACATACTTCATATCCTAGGTATTGACACACCTAATAGGGGGTAATAATGATCCTCCCATACCCAAACTTGGCAAATTGTATAACTTTGTAAGCTAGTGTGAAGTTTGAAGACAATACTTAAGGAGACCTATCTAATGACTTTTGCATTGACATGACTCACTTATATGTTGTGTTTGAATTGTGTACCTTGCCTTTGGTTTTCATGGTGCATTGGACTACATGAGCACCTGGTCGGTAACGGATTGCACATAGCCACATGCTTGATTGACACCTCGATCCTTTTGAGGACATTGAGGGACTACTAGCACACTTTCTTGGAGGCCATCCCCACCACTTGAAAGAGGTCGTTCCACACTTCTAGGAGGACATTGAGCCTTTTGATGACATGGCTCCCTTGATGAGACACCCTAGCACACATGGGGTATGATATGACTCCTTTTGATGATGGGATGTTGCACTTTGATGATGATTTGACACCTCTTGATGGGACATTGCACCTTTTGAGGAGACATTGGGCTTCTTGATGATGATATGACAGCTTTTGATGAGATGTCACACCTCTTGGGGAGATGTCACACCACTTGGAGATGAAACGTTGCACCCCATCATGGCAACATTTCACTTTTGGAGCCCCTACACTTCATCTTTGAGTGAGTCGTCCACTTATTGATGCCACACGTGTGAGCTGGAGAGCACATTTATGAGGGACAATTTGATGTTTGAGCTACTTTACTTCATTTTTGAGGCATTGTTGGGGGTCTTAGTGACCTATCCACTCATGTATCATGTATATTTTATGTCTAGTTGCCTTATCTCCAGGGGTTGTGAGAGATAAAGGCATTATTTTATGTTTTTAGGGCTTCTATTGGATGAGAAGGGTGCTTGATCTCTCATATAAATAAGAGAAGCTCTTCTCACTTGTAAATCATTGCTACTTGTGGAGATTCATTACTACTTGTCTACTAGTACTTTCTCTCTTATGAAAAATGTTATGGATGGCTAGTTACAACGACTTTTTGGAGTGGATGCTTGTGGATGCTTTTGCTGCTTCATGGATGTTCATTGCTAGAGTTTTGATGGATGAAATATTTCTTGAGTTAGTGGTCTCTTGTTATCTCGTGGTTTTGTTTATGGATGAATGCAAGTGTAACGTTGCTTCTCTAGTGTTGGTTGTGCATTCTCTTCGATCTTTCTTGACCAAATCCTTCTTGTTAAAGCTCTTGGAAGGCTGCTGTGAAGAACCTACCCCTGAATTGTCTTTGAAGATCTAGTGATATACTAGGAGGATCTTCTAGGGTTAGTAGTGAACAACCCTAGATATCACCCTATATCCACTCACATCTCTTCAAAGGAGTCCTTAATATACCCCATATGCCCAAAAATATAGTAGGCACTAGTCATTCTCGCAATAGTCAATCACTAAAGTTTGAATGCTACTCTTTTTTTTTTGTTTTAGGGTTAGATTAAGGTTTTATAACAATGAATATTCATTTTGAATCATAAAAGACTAAGACGTTTTGAATTTTCATGCATATTATTGACTCAAATATCATCTTGAAACCTAAATTGTATTTGCTGATTTGTATTTTCAGCCTTCTAGCCTCTAGGGCTGGATGTATACGGTTTTAGGACTGTTATATGTATTATTAATTTTTGAATCTTGATTTTGTTGATTAAGAAAACCCTAGTTTAATTCACTGTGTAGCCCTCTTTATTCATTGATTTATTACTTGTTCAAGGGCTAGTTTTATTGCTGCTGTAATAAGTAATAAATTATATTTGTGGTGTAATTTAATATCTTTCTTTCAAGTTTTACAACAACCTCTAGCTTTTTCTTCTTTTGTAGTTTTTGGGGATCCTCTTGAGCCTAAAATTGACTTGGAAGATCTTCTAAATTGACCGAGATCCTCATCTCTTCAAATCTTGAAATTGCACTATCCTACCACCTTGCCCTTACCCTGTTTACATTTTTTCATTGGTGGTAGATTGAGTAGCTACTTGAGAGGCATTAGACTTGATTGTGTCCTACCTAGGGATTCTTGGAGGCTACTAGGGAAGCCTTTCTTGTGTTGGATTTGCTCATTCACTAAAGGGAGAGAAGTTGTTGCCTAGGTGACAATGGTGACATCTTCCAATGTTCCACTAGTCTTGGTGCCTTGTGAAGGCTTTACATTAAGTTGCTAGATTGTGTGGTAACGACCCTCGAGATTCGTTAAATTTATTATGACGCTCTTATAGGTTGGATTTTCCACATCTTAATGATTTGGTATATGTCCACCACAATCTCTGACTGTGTGTGAGGCAGTTGGAGAAAATATCGGTTGTGGACGCCAATTCCTTGAACAATATTAACATATTATTTGAGTGGAGGGTGGAGTATGAGGTTCCTATTATGGAGGAGACACTTGCATGGTTAGAGGAGGGGGAGCAGTGGCAGGTGCAAGGGGTAGGGGAGGAGCAACACGCGTGGGGGGCAGGGGAACCCTTTGACATCACGGAGGGTGATGTGGTAGCATCAACACCACCTTCTACACAGACTGATACAACTACACCCACCAGTTGGCGTTAAACAAACGGTGCAGGATCTTCTAGTGACAAACGAGACATGGCCTTTTCTGGTAAAAGGGGGAGTGGTCATTGATGCTAGATAGCTAGCTGCTAGATTTGTCATTGTAGATGACTCATGATGATAAGATACATTTCTATATTGTATGTCATCTTGGATTGGTTTTCCACTTTTGAATCCTTGATTGGACATCTTTGAGGGTTCAAGATTCAATATCGACTCCGATGTATCATTTTTTGATTTGGCATCAACTACGTCATATATATTGGTGTTTTTTCCATATTGATGTGCAAATATGTTTATTTGATGTTGTTGTTGGTTTATATGTTTAAAAAATTGAAAAAAATAAACTTATTTTGTATTTATTAGTGCTTGCATGGTTTGTCGATTTTTTTGTCAATGTTGTCGATAAGTTGTATTCTGGATCCTCTAGGTTAATTCAGTGGGTGGCCATCTCACTTGACCACCTTCACCCTTTCAGGTATTCTCTAGAGGATCTTGGCCACCTCCTGTTGTCTAAGTAGTACCGGAACATGATTACTAGAGAGGACAGTTATAAGCAATATATTTAGCACACTTGGATTGCACCTACTAAGAGTCTTGACCCTAAGATGGCTTTCAACCTTGAGCACTTCATGTAGTTGAAAGACAACCTTATTGTTCGACCTACTTACATCTGCAAGCACTTGATGCATACCCTTAGAATCCCCTGTGGATAGTTCAGAGTTAGCTCTCATTAGCGTCGGGTAGAAACTGATCACCATCTTCCATGTGTAGATAGGATCTGTCAGTTCTACCGCCTATAGGAGATGGAGTCAAATCTTCACCTCAGTGTTAGATGCCCCATTTACTGCGAGATTTGTGGGAGATTCTACTTCCTAATTGAGATGGTTCCCTATCTACATTCTTTCAGGACCCTGATTAGAGACATTTAGCTCTTTTAGGAGGGAAGTTCCAAGTTTTAGATCACAGGGCCTGTATGGCCCTTCCTCTCCAGATTCTTCTAGGAGGATCACTTCTTTCTTCTCAGTTGTTTGGCCTGCTCAGGGGAGAAAGCGATAGAGAAAGATTCAGATTTCTTCATCTATTAGATCAGTGAGGTCCCGAATCTCTTCCTAACACCCCCCAGGTAGATCATCCTTCTTTTGGTAGACTATTAGGAGCTCCTGTCCCATACTCCAAGAGGGACAACACAAGACCAATAGATAGTGTAGTACTAAGGTGTATCAGAGCCAAAGATAGACTTCCTCAATTCAGTGTACCAGCCTCCATGCTTTGTCGAGTAGCTAATTATTGATTTGAAGTTTCTTGTCCCTAACCTTGAGTGGTGGGAGTGGTGGGGCTCCTCGATCTAGGTCTCACCCCAGGATCCCTCCCAGGATTACACATAAGGGACCACTCAATCCCGATTACTCTTTGAATGTCCTTCTCAGATAGTGCATTGGCCCCTTTACAGTGATTGCGGACTCGGATGAGGAGACTTCCCTCCCTTCTCTTCCTGTCTCAGCCTATTGTTCCAGCACTTGACATGCTTTCTTTTCTTTGTTGCTGGAGATGGAGTTTTCTCTCATGTAGTCATTTCATGTCATGTTCCTCTCAGATTAGATTCTCAACTCTATTTGGCTTTGTTTTTAGATATTGGATCTTTCCTTATTGCTGTTAGCTTAGATCTAGGAGCTGCTACGACACTTCCACTTTGTATTACACTGATTATACCCATTTAGTCCTATTGACCAACTTTTGTGGTCATTCATTGGACATAAATAAAATTATCTGATCATATCTTATCTTCTTGTTGTAGTGCTTAGGCTCCTTCACTACTAGATTCTTCACCATTGCTTTCATACCATATCCGATAAACCACACACTAATGTAGGCAAAAATATACAACAAAAGAAAATAGGAGAGAGAAAGATGCTCGATAATTCCTTCATGGAATAATCTCATTGCATAGTAAGGAGGTGTATGTAAGAGAGGATTTAAGTAACGCCTTTTTGACTTACTTTTGTTTATGACATAATTATACCTTTTATAACAAAGTACTAACATGATATAAGCGTAAAGTACTAACACTAAATACACATGACCATTAATTAAATAATACATCAACAATGTTGCCCCCTTTTTTTAGTTACTATAGAAAAATGTACTTGCCTCCTCTTCAACTTCTGTCTCGTTAATTTTTTTTTGTTCTTCAATTACAACACTAGACGTGCCTCTGATGTCTCCAGACCTATGATGTTGTGCATGCTTGCTGACATATACTGACTTGTTATTTTCGTTGCCTAGCAAATTTTTTGTTTTCTCTTCCATCCTTAACTTTTGAAATCTTCTTCCCTACCTCTCGTTTGCTTGTCTGTTTGATCTCTGCTTTAGACGTTTGACACTCATGAATTTGTGCTCCTCTGTTGGGCAGAAATTTTTACATGTTCATTGATCCTCGACTTCAGGTTTGTTTGTTATATTGGTGAATTATTGCTTTAGACGTTGCAGCCATTCCCTCTTTTTTCTTTTCTTCGCCCACGGGACTTCCAAACCTGTCACAGGTAGACTCTGCTCTATAGACTAAATCATTTGGAAGGAAGAGCTGCGCTAACCACTGCCATCAAACACATCGAGTTCTGTGCCCACTGTTTGCTGCTGTTGGATTACTTCCCATTGCAAATTATTTTCTCCTGTGAGTTTTTTTTATTTTTATATTTATTATTCTATTTCTGAAGTTCTCAAGCCTTAAGAAATTACAAACTAAAATAAGATACATTAACTTATCTCCTTGTGGGAGCCTTCATTTTTGTGTTCCTCCACTGCCCTGTTATTCTTTGCCATTTGAATCTGCTCCAACGTGTCAATCTCCTTTGGCCTTGTTTTGCGTTTTGTGCTCACACAGTCCCTCAGTCTCTTGTTCAACCTTCACAGTGTTGCATGGATGCCAACACTCTGAAGCCCTGATACCATGCCAGATAATGCACATACAATAGTTGAATTATGCAGAGAGGAGAAAGAAACAAGAGAGATTGTACTTAACATTATTCATTATGATGAATGTTAATGCATAAAGGTGAGGGAGACAATGTCCCATATATCAATGTAATATCCCCAATACTTGCTGGGCTAGGATATTATGTTTGCTGTCCAACTATGATGTTCTGGTTGTGTTCTCTTCTCAAATACTTTGCAGTACATGTGTTTTATGCTGGTTGACAACTTTCTGCAAACAGTTTGCATGCATCTTACTAATAAACATTTCGTCAAACATATTGTATGTATTCCAAGTACACATGAATGATGAAATATAAGAGACAATATGTGGTATTTTTATTATGAATGGAGATCTGAATACAACAATAGTAAGTCTCTAATGGCTGCTAGGGCAGCTGCAACATAGCAATGAAAACACACATAATAGACAAACCAAAACCTGAAACAATACCACGGCCTCCTCTAGTAGATGGTGCGTCTCCTCCAAACTGCAAAGGACTGCTGCCAAGCCTAAAAAGAGTGATACCGTCCTGCTCTAAGGGCTGTCCAAGCCTCATGCTGCCCTCTCTCAGCAAATCGGCCCTCCTACAATCCTCACGGCTCCTCCAAATGCCCTTGGCCCTGCATAAAATCCTCACAGCCTGCTCCAGAAACCTCATGGCCCTGCAAGAAATGGATCGGCCCCTCCAATGAAACCTTAGCGGCCTCCTAAGGGGCCACAATCCCCCACAATTTCTCATGGCCTTCTCAAGATGATTCGCGGTCTCCTCCAAAGCCCATGCTTCTGCAAATGAGGAAGTCGTCTCTCTCTGGGCAACCCCACGGATCTCCCAAGCAAATTGATACTCCTCCAAGCTGAAGTAAAACCACAAAATGAAGCACCAATGATGATCCAGGATGGATCCTCCTCTTTGTCTAGCTAGGGTGGATATTGCACCACCGAAACCAAACTCAAGTGGAAGGGTTTTGTCAAAACCCCAACGAAAACTTGGCTCACAAGAGCATTACAAACAATAGATCAAATCAAATCATAATGAGGAAAGTGAAGCGCTACCCCTCCTTTTATATTTCTTGGATGCCCCTCCTAGATCTTTCCTCTTTGACTAAATCCACATGACCCTTATTCCCCCTTTAATTTTCACTTAAAGATTAAAAGTCACTTTTATTAATGTTAAAGTAACTAATAATTTAAAAGTTACTTTATTACCTTTTTACTTAATGCCACTTTAGAAACATAACATTTCCTAGCTAAGTGACATCAAATAAATCTCTTGACTCCCTTTTTCTTCACTGACTATAGCCTACGGGAGTCGTATAGGCTACTAAGTCATCCTCCGTCATGATGAAGTGGAAGGGGACATCACAATCAAGCCCTGTACAACCATCTTATTTAATTAAGATATGACTTAACCTAATTATGACTTAATAGTATCTATGACATGTGACTTTATTAACTTAAGTCACCTAATTTTATTAAATGCCCAACACTAAAGTACTAAACTGAACATCAGCTAACTCTAACAATAAAAGCCATTCAAATCTTGTCAGCTTCTAGCTTATCTGCCTTGTGATGTTGTTTCTGATATAAAACCTTAAACCATTTCCAGTTAAGAAATTATGTTCATTAGGATGAATATAAGATGAATGGTTTGTGTAATCTGCATAGGTGGTCCGAGAAAACCATATAATGGACTATAAGAGTTACTGATTAATCAGTAGAATATTAATAAGTATTGGACATATTCCCACACAACATTCCAGCCAGCCACAGGAGGATATACATTTTCATGTAGAGAAAATTGGGTGTGATTTCAGTTGCTTAAATCAAAGGATGAAGTCTTCTAAGACTTTCTAGATTGTTTTTCAGGAACATTTGTTCAGGAGCTTCAGAAAAGGTCCAAAGTTTCAGGAAAATCACAGGATTCTCTTCATTTTCTACTGAAGGTACCCTCCCATTGATCTCTTTCAAAGCAAGCCAAATTAAGATAAATGTCTCTGCCTTCAATTTCAATGACGATTAATTATATTATGCTTCTTTTGAGGTTCTCTCAAAGTGGTAAATCTAATAACCCGTGTCTATAACTTCTAGGCATTGCTATCTTGATTTATCTGGTTAGATTCCTCTCTAAAGTCTTTGTAGAGTTGCAATAGAATTTGATGGTACTATGGTCATCACTAGAGTAGTTGGATTGTTATTTATTCAGTATTTCCAAAGATGATGCTAAAACATATTCTTTTAATAAGTCCAAAAGACCGCAGATGTGTGATATGAAGACTCACGCAATTCAGTAGGTAGTGTGTACATTGAAATGCGAGGGTTAAGTAATTTGGTGTTTAATTTAAGTTTTAAAAATTTAAAGTGCTTTTGCGCTAGACTCAGTTGAAGGCGTTCTTAGTCTATCAGGTGTTGAAAAGGTTCTTGGATTCTCTTTCTAGTCATTGCACCGAATAGTATCACTGAGTTACATTTTCTGCCAAACTTTCTTTGCACTACTAGGGCTACACCCGATAAGGTAAACCCAGTTACTTTGATCCATTTCTCTGCAGTTTAATATTTTATTCTGCCAAGAGGTTCTAACTAGAGTTGCCGACATCGTGTTAGCGAAAATATCGCCAAGGGTCCAGAAAAAAAAATATCAGCAACAACGGGGAAAATATTGAAAAATGTTGGAAAAATGAAAAAAATACAACAATATTCATTTTTTTTTCAATTTTTTAAATATCTAAAGAATTGACAACATCAAATAAATGCATTTCCACATAAATATGAAAAGAGAACTGATATATAAGATGTATAAGATGTCTAGTAAACTCAAATACATCACAGATCAACACTGAATCATGTCCCGTCTCGCCTTAAAATATCATCAAAAAATATAATATAAATGTATCTCATCATCATGAGTCATCTACAATGAAATCAGATAAATAAACTAATGATTCCCTCTGCCCCTTTACGGGCAAAGGTAATGGCTCTAGAAATGGGTTTTCCTTTAGAGGAAGAAGGCTTTGGGGCCGACGTTGGACTCTGATGTCCTGTAAAAGAAGTAGGAGCTAGACTCTGGTGTCCTCTACTGGTGCTACTGCCAAGTACAACCTGCTCTGTCAGAGTCTGTGAAGGTGGTGGCATTGGCGCACTCCTAGTTTCAATATTCATCTCCTGTAAAGGTGTTTGTTGACTCTGCTCTGGACATCCTCCTCCTCCTCTACCTCTCTCCTTTGCTACTACCTCCTCGTGTAAGCATTCAGGGACTGATTCCATGATAGGCCTCTCGGTCTCAACCCTCTATGCAACAGTGGTGTCAATCCCATCCAGCGAAATGGCATCCACATCGGGTGTTTTCTGAATCTGCCTCACCCACAATTGGAGATGTAGTAGACATATACCATGTCATTGAGGCGTTGGAATTCCAACCTCTATGAAGGTCATAAATTATGAATTAATAATTATAATACATAACTTAGACTCCAGAGGGTGACGGGGCATAATATAAAGAATTATAATTTATAATGAATACAAAATTTAATTTGAAAATTTTCAACCTGTTGTGCTTTTTGGTGTTTATTTTCTCAAATACACTCCAGTTGCGCTCACATCCTGAAGAGCTACATGTTTGGCTAAGCACCCGAATAGTAATTTTTTGAAGATTGGGTACTCTTGTGCCATAGCTTGTCCACTAAGCATGTACAACAAATAAGAGAAACATAAGAAAATACATTGAAATTTGAATTTGAAAGTTAAAACTTGAAACAAAGTAAGAAGTAAGAACTAAGAAGAGACATTGAAATTTGAAACATAATGAAGTTTACCTGGCATTTTGGTTTTCCTATTGTTGAATTTACATGCAGCAGCGAGAGCCATTCTCCTGGAGGATGGCCAAGACCCTAGACGAGATCTAGGGCACCCAGTGCACTCCTGGGATATGTGATCTGAGACATATTTTGATAAAGACCCTAGGTTAGTAACCAGGGCC
>ML785645.1:180739-191794 GCA_009831015.1 Picea engelmannii | reverse complement strand
TAGATCTGTTGAACACTGACTGTGATCTAAGCCTTGTTATCTTATTGAACTTGAATTTACTATTGGAGTTTTTGCATAAGATCTCTGCTGTCTAAAGATTGGAATATTTCTGCTGTCTAAAGATTGGAATATCTCTGTTAAGTTAGGGTTTCATTTTCAGTTCAAAATTTAGATTTATTGTTTATATGTCTATGCAATCTTAATTCTACTGTCTCTGCCTATTTGCTGTTCTGTACTTCAGAGATCTAAAGGAATCTTGCATACAATTTTTTAAAAGAGACTGCTGTTTCTCTCTTACCCTAAAAATCTAACACCTATCCTGAATAGCCATGTCAAAGACAAATGTTCCGCCAACCATCCGATATATTTCCATTTCTTTGGAAATCTTTGTACATTCTTGTGGACTTGGCACCATCCTCTGAACACATGTGAGGAATCCATCCATAACCTCAACATCAAATCTAAAACCACATGAGTAAGAGAATGTGGGGTTGAGGTAGATCCATGTACCATTAATGGGGTGATGGAGTGTATTGTTCCATCCCTCATCAATCACTTTCCATATCAATAGCCGTTTATCAGATCCATCATCTCCCTTGTCATCATAAATAGTACGGATGGCTTCTTTGTCCCTATCCATGGCCTCATACAAGTAGCCCATTGCGGGCTTGTCTCCATCAACCAACAGAAGAACCTTTACCAAAGGTTTGCTAATGGCACACACCTTCTCCACTCCTGCCCAAAAGCTCTCCTGGTATGACACTAGCTTTCTTATGGCCTCCCCCTCTGGTTTACAGTTAAATGATAAGCCATGCCACTCATTGGAAAGGAACATTCTCTTCACCTCCCACATACAAGCGAAGAGAGATCGAAGAGATATGAAGCTAGTGGCAAAGTGCGTGATTGCAGGACGCACCAACTCCCTGTTATTTATGAATCTTCTCATCAAGCTAAGAACATATGCATGATTATATATGAATTTTGTGATGTTCCTAGCCGATTCAACTATATCCTTGATATAAGGAATTTTTCCCATATCCTTTAAAATCAAATCAATACAATTTGTAGCACAAGGAGTCCAAAACAAGGTAGGGTACCTTTGCTTAAGCAACTTGCCATGCAACAACATAGTTAGCAACATTGTCCGTTATGACTTGGACAACATGTTGTGGACCCACCTCCCAAATGAACCAGTCCAACAAATTACACAATAATAATGCATCTTTAATATGTGTAGATACCTCAACATATTTAATAAACATTGCCCCCCCGGGACAATTAACCAAGAAGTTAAGAAGGGTCCTACCTTTCTGATTAGTCCAACCATTTGACATCATAGTGCATCCAATGATTTCCCATGATGCCTTAAGCTCCTCCAATCTACTAGTGCAATTGACCTTTTCATTTTGAAGGATAGGCCCTCTCAACTCATCATAGGTAGGGGCCTTGTACCCCGGGCCAACAATAGCAACCGCATCAAACATAGGCTAATAGAATGGGTTATTCTTGACAATGTTAAAAGGAATGTCACTCCATAGGAAACACTTACCCACAAGCTTATCGACCTCTTGCTTCTCCTTTATTTTGACAATTGACTTGATAAAAGGTTGTGCATTAGGTGTGGTTCTAGGAACAAAAAAGATGAGGTCGATGAGGGCATTGTGGATGGTGAGGTTGAAGAAACACTGCCACTTCCTCTCTCCTCGGATCTTCCACCTGCTCCCCTTCCAAATTGAGCTTTCATAGCTTCTTTGTGGTCTCTGGCTATACCCATATCATCAATGTTAATTTGGTAGCTCAGAAGGTGTCTCAACTAATCCTATGTGTCCAAGGGTAGTTGATGGACATAATTAAATATCCATATCAACTTTATTAATTTTTTCCTAAGTTTTAACTTAGGAAAAGTATAAAAGTCATTTAAATGACTTTTATTAACTTTTCACTTAGATTTCTCAAAAGTCATTTTTTTTCAGAAATTAATAATTCACTAAAGTGAATTTTTGGAGGCTTCTAGAAGCCTCTAGGAAAAGTGAATTAGAGTGATAAAAGGAGGTTGAGGGTGAAGGACAAAACACATTGTGTGTTGAGTTGATAAGTGAGGGTGTTGGCCGAGGAATAGGAAGTTGATTTTGTAGAGTGAGGAATGGCGACTTAGCAACAAAGGAAGTGAGTTGAGTGCAGGCTGTTCTAGCAGAGACAAAGGCCGAAAAAGTAGGGCCGAAAAAGTAGGGCCAAAAAAGAAGGACCGAAAAAGTGGGGCCCAAAAAGCGGGACTGAAAAAGCAGGGCCCAAAAAGCGGGGCCCAAAAAGCGCGGCCGAAAAAGAAGGGTTGAAAAAGCACGCCATGTTTCTTGGGCTGTAAGAGATTTCTGAATTTTCTGTTGCTGTAAATTAATTCTTCTGAAGCCAATAAAGCCCCTCCTTTGTTGGTTTTCCCCACACTGAGGTTTCTAGGGTATTTCTGGTGTCTTCCTATTTTATGTGCTTGGTATCTATTTGCTTCTGCTGTTCATTTTAAGTTAAATAACTCAGCTGTAAATTTAATGCATGATTTTCAGCAGTTATATCAACATAAGTTAATTTATGGGTAAAGAAAAATCATTGGCATTTTATTTATGTTTACCGAGTTTAAAGAAAATTAACATGGTATTAGAGCTCAACCTCTGAATACAGAAGGAGCCAAGTCCATTTGTTGTGCAATCATGTGTAAATCAACAAGGGGGTCGAGTTGCCAGAGAGGGTGTGTGAGTCAGAGCAACTAACATAATGGCCATTGCAGGCTTGAGATTTGAATATAGGCTGGAGGGAGCCTAAAACTTCAGTTCTTGGAGGGAGCAAATTGATTTGCTGCTGGAGGAACAAGGTTTGTGGGAGTTTGCTAAAGGGACAACAATACTTCCAGCAGACCTAGCACAACAACCAACTCATCTTAGGAGAGTTGTGAAGGTTAGGGGAATAATTATTGATGGAGTCAAAGACCACATCATTCCTCATCTGTTTGGAAAGAAGACAACTAAGGATATGTGGGAGGCCCTAGTTAAATTGTACCAATCACATAACTAGAGTAAGAAGATGCTGCTTAGGGAGAAACTCAGAAGCACAAAGATGGCCAGGGGAGAGTTGGTTGTTACATATCTCATCAAGTTCACTCAGATCAGAGATGAACTGACAATTGTTGGGGAGACCATGGATGAGACAGAGCCGGTGAGGACAGCCTTGAATGGCTTCACCAAGCAGTGGGACGTACTTGTCAGAGGTGTTGTAGCACGGGAGAAACTCCCTGATTGGGAGAGGTTATGGGATGACTTCACCCATGAGGAGTTGCAAGTTGGTACCTCACAGGTTAGCCAGTCGAAGAGTGAGGATGAGGAGAACCTTGCCTTAGTTGGAAAAGACAAGTTTAGAGGGAAGAAAGGCCCTAGTTGGGGGTCAGACTTCAAAAGGAGAAAAGAAGAAATATTTTAGCAAGATAAAGTGTTTTGCCTATCACAAACCAGGCCAATTTGCCAGTCAGTGCCCAAACAAGAAGAAGGGCAGCAAGAAGTCACACATGGTTGCATCAACTTCAGCTGAAGTTGATGAATTTGCAGCTAGGTTTGTGGATGAGTTTTCACTCATTGCATGTTTCTGTGGTTCAGCCATTTGGTATGTTGACAGTGGCTTCTCTAGTCACATGACTGGAGTGCGGGAGTACTTCTCCAGTTTGCAGGAGGAGGAGATGGACCTCGTGATTGAGATGGGAAATAATGCCAAGTGTCGGGGAACAAGCCATGGAACAATGACATTTCAGAGGGAGTCCGAGAAGCCACTGATGGTGAGAGATGTGCTATATGTTCCGGGTATGAAGAAGAACTTGATATCAGTTTCAACATTGGAGGACAGGGGTTATGTGGTCTCATTTCAGGATGGGCGAGTGTACATTAGGCCCAAGGACTCCAAGGTTGCTAAAGTGATTGGAGTCAGGTAGGAGAAGCTGTATAGGCTTCAATTTGAGCCAGCCTGAGCATTAGTGAGCAGTACATTTGACTTGACATAGTTATGGCATAGGAGGATGGCGCAACTACATCATGGAACACTCAAGGTGCTCAAAGAGTTAGTGACAGGACTGCCAGATTTTAGAACAAAGCATCATGAGGTATGCAAAGGGTGTGCTATGGGGAAGTACACCAAGACAACTTTCTCGAGTAGTGACAATAGGATAGGAGGCATCCTAGACTTGTTACACTCAAACGTATGTGGGCCCATGTCATCACCATCCTTGAGTGGGTATGAGTACTATGTCACCTTCATCGATGACCATTCCGGGAAGACTTGGATCTACTTCATGAGGACCAAGAACGAGGTTCATAGTCGGTTCCAAGAGTTCAAAGCTCTTGTGGAGAACCAGATGGGTAGGAAGATCAAGACATTGAGATTCGACAATGGGGGCGAGTACACCTTGAAGGCCTTCAAGGATTTCTGTGTAGGTGCTGGGATAAAGAGGGAGTTGACTGTTCCGCACAACCCACAACAGAATGGGGTGGCGGAAAAGAAGAATAGGGCTATTGTTGGGGTTGCTAAAGCCATGCTATATGATCGGGATCTACCTAGCTTCTTATGGGCGGAGGCCTGTAACACAACAATATACATACAAAACATGAGTCTTCACAAGGCGTTGGGGAGGAAGACTCCTGAGGAGGTATTCAAAGGGAGGAGACCGGAGATTGGACACTTCAGGATTTTCAGATGCCTTGTCTATTGTAATGTCCCATTAGAAAAGAGGAGAAAGCTCGAGGCCACTGCTGAGAAGGGTATTTTCGTTGGTTACAACGAGAATTCCAAGGCATACAGAGTTTACATTCCTTCCTTGAGGAAGACTGTGGTTAGGAGGGATGTGAGGTTTGAGGAGGACAGAGCCTTGAGGAAGGCTTATGATACTGGTGCAGCAGCAGCAGGGGATCATGAATTGGAGACTCAAAATATTGAGGAGACACAAGGTACAGGTGCACGAACGGATGATCGGATTGCAGATCAGGATGAGGAGCAGTAGGCTCCTCCTGTTTAGGAGACTCCTTCTACTAGGAGGAGGAAGACTAGATGGGTAGATCAGAGCTTGAGAGAGGTACAAGAGTACGTGGTTTCTCCTAGGACATCGGTCAGAGAGCATAGCACCACAAAGATTTTCCAGTTATATGGCTATGATGAGTGAGCTATTGGAGGTCGAGCTTTCCAGCTTTGAGGAGGCATCGCAACAACATGTGTGAAGAGATGCCATGGTGGAAGAGTATGCTTCCTTCATGAAGAATGATGTACGAGAGGTGGTGCCCCGACTAGAGGGGAAATCAATGATTGGGTCTAGATGGATCTATAAGATTAAACACGCTGCGAATACTAGTGTGGAGAAGTTCAAAGCCCGCTTTGTGGCTAAGGGGTTCTCTTTGAAGGAGGGAATCGATTATGATGAGACATTCCCCCCAGTGGCGAGATACACTTCAATCAGGGCCGTGATCTCGATTGTAGCAGAGATGGGGTGGAAGATTCACCAGATGGACGTGAAGACGACCTTCCTTAATGGCATCATTGAGGAGGAGGTGTACATCGAGCAACCAAAGGGTTTTGAGGTGCATGGGAGGGATTTCCATGTGTGCAGGTTGAGGAGAGCGTTGTATGGGCTCAAGCAGGCTCCTAGGGCGTGGTATTCACGGATTGAAAACTACTTGCAGGGGATGGGCTTCACTAAGAGTGAGGAGGACTCCAACCTCTACTAGTTCATAGTTGGAGGTGAGCCGCTCATTCTTGTGTTGTATGTGGATGGCTTGTTTCTTACAGGTTCAAAGAGGCTCATTGCAGAGTGTAAGAGGGATCTTGCTTCGGAGTATGAGATGAGGGAGTTGGGGTTGATGCACTACTTTCTGGGGTTAGAGGTGTGGCAACGTGATGGTCAAACTTTCCTTGGATAGGAGAAGTATGCAGTGGAGATCCTGAAGAGATTCAGGGTGTTGGACGACTGCAGGCCTATGTCTACGCCCATGGTGACCAACTGGAAGAAACTTGATGCTTCCAGATCAGAGGGAATGGACCCCTCTCTTTACAGACAATTGATTGGCTCCTTGATGTATCTGGTCAACACTAGACTAGATATATGCTTTGTAGTTAACACACTCAGTCAGTGTATGGTTGAGCCGAGGAGTTTACACTGGGTGTCAACGAAACATGTTCTAAGATATCTGCGTGGCATGGTCGAGTATGGTTTGAGTTACATCCAGAGAGATGGGGTGAAGCTGACGGGCTTTACAAATGCAGATTGGGCAGGCAACACGACGGTGGACAGAAAGAGTACTACGGGTTGTTGTTTCAGCTTGGGATCGAGAGTTGTTTCCTAGTTCAGCAGGAAGCAGAAGTCAGTGGCATTGAACTCTGCTGAGGCAGAGCACATGGCTGCTAGCTTAGCAACATGTGAGGCCATTTGGCTTCATAAGCTGCTCATCGGTTTGTTTGGCCTAGAGTTGGATGCGACCGTCATTCACTGTGACAATCAGAGCTGCATCAAGCTCTCTGAGAATCTAGTGTTTCATGACAAATCCAAACACATAGAGATCAGATTTCACTTCATCAGGGACCGTGTGCAGAAGGTACACTAAAGCTACAGTATATGTCTACAAGAGAGCAGATGGCAGACATTCTCACGAAGGCCTTGATGAAAGGCAAGTTTGTCTTCTTTAGGGACAAGTTGGGGGTGGTACAAAACACCTTCCTCACTAAGAGGGAGTGTTAATTTGGTAGCTCAGAAGGTGTCTCAGCTAAGCCTATGTGTCCAAGGCTAGTTGATGGACATAATTAAATAACTAGATCAACTTATTAATTTTATCCTAAGTTTTAACTTAGAAAATGTATAAAAGTCATTTAAATGACTTTTATTGTCTTTTCACTCAGATTTATGAAAAGTCATTTTTTCAGAAATTAATAATTCACTGAAGTGAATTTTTGGAGGCTTCTAGAAGCCTCTAGGAAAAGTGAATTAGAGTGATAAAAGGAGGCTGAGGGTGAAGGACAAAACACATTGTGTGTTGAGATGATAAGTGCAGGCGCTAGCTCAGGAAGAGGAAGTTGATTCTGCAGAGTGAGGAAGGGCGACTTAGCAGTAGAGGAAGTGAGTTGAGTGTAGGCTGTTCCAGCAGAGACAGAGGCTGAAAAAGTAGGGTCGAAAAAGCAAGGCCAAAAAAGCGGGGCCGAAAAAAAAGGGCCCAAAAAGTAGGGTCGACAAAGCAGGCCAAGTTTGATGGGTTGTAAGAAATTTCTGAATTTTATGTTGCTATAAATTAATTCCTCTGAAGCCAAGAAAGCCTCTCCTTTGCAAATTTTTCCCACATTGGGGTTTCTAGGGTATTTTTGATGTCTTCCTATTTTATGTGCTTGGTTTCTATTTGCTTCTGCTGTTCATTTTAAGTTAAATAACTTAACTATAAATTTAATGCATGATTTTCAGAAGTTATATCAACATAAGTTAATTTTCGGGTAAAGAAAAATCATTGGCATTTTATTTTTGTTTGCTGAGTTTAAAGGAAATTAACAATCAAATGCTTTGTTGGCAATATGAATAATTTTGGGGTTACCCTAAGGCAAATTCCCACTTCATGTCCCGAAATTTGTGCAAGGTGGTATTTCAACCAACTGATTCCCCCTATCATTTCCTTCCCACACAACTTGCAATTCAGCCTTTGTCTATTAAACCCCCCCGGGTTCACCATATTCCCACATAGTGTCCAATTTTCTTGGCATTTTCAATCTTCAAAGTAATGATTAAACCTAGGGCACAAAAAAGATTGAAAATAATTAAAATCAACATTGAAGATTCAAAATACAATTTTTTTGCATAAAAAAACAAATTTAGATTTTACCTAAATAGTAGATCTCCCACAGTCCACTAATTCTCAACAAAAAGGGAGAAACTGATAGGCATTGCGAAACCTATCACAAATTTGAAAAAACAAAAAAAGAAAGAGTTGGAAATCGTTACACATACCTACAAAATTCACTAACATCCTACGGGAGCTGAAAATAGATACTTTTTCAAAACCCTAATTTGTAGGTGCTGCAGCAGTGACGTTTTTCCTCTTGCAAATAGTGCTTTCTTCAGGTTGGCTCTGATACCATGTTAATGTTTATGCCATTATTATAGTTCTTTGCATTTCAATAGATAAGAGCATCATAAGAACAAGATCACTGAGAAATATACATTCACAAGAGACAACATTTATCCTAGGAAACCCTCTAGGGGAAGAAAACCCAACAAAAACTTCCTTATCATAAATAGCTTATACAATGTTCAAGAGATAACTCAAACCAATACAGATAGTCCTCCCCAAGAGATGCGCCACTCTTCTTCTTCTCTCTCTAACTGGTAATTGCAGCTTGCCTCATAAGATAATGAGCAAGTGGGTTGTGTGTTTGAAGTGAGGCGCTAGCCTCTTATTTATACAAGACTGGCACGTGTGAAAGGTCACAACTGGCAGGGTCGACCTCTCACTCTGGGTGGGTAAACCCACTTTTAATTAATTCTGGGTCTTCCATAATAACTGCTGGGGCTGACTTCTTATTCTGCCCTTTGTAATTGTTCAATGACCAATCCGCAAAAGGGGATTTGGTCCTTATACAATTACCGACATGATTAATCCACAATGGGGATTAATCCAATAACAATAATAATAATAATGACATGATTAATCCGCAATGGGGATTTAAATCAATAATAATAAGAATGCTCTTCGCAGTTACATTATTTCAACAAACCCTAGGCTAGATAGCCAAACAAAGGGTAGCRCACCTTTCCCCAAGGATAGCACATCACAAAAAAAAGCTGATCAGATAGTCCAAACCCTAGCCAAGAAATAGTCCAAGCCAATACTGAAACTGCTAGCTGCAGCAGCTGCACCTGCAGCTCTCCTCCACACGTGCGCACCAAACTGGGAACTGCAGTGCGCACCACTTGCTGTCTGCAATTCTGAGATATTGTCAAATGAGAACTGGCACCCTGTATTTATACTAGTTCTGCCAGATTTGCTGGGGCCGACTTCTCCTTTTGGATATGTGTCTGTTCAGTATATTATTATTATTTCTGGCCGACTTCTTCTCTTGGAGGCTAATAACCTTATATAAATTATCTTCTTGAGCCGACAAGACTTCTAGGGTTATTAGCCAACTCATTAGGGTTTTCTCTTGCTTTCCGGAGTCTTCTATTCTCGTCAGGTTCACACGTGGAGGTAAATACTCCCACAACTACCATAATATTAACACTCCCTCTTAGCTAGGGAGGTATTACAGGTAATGGTCTTGAGCACAAAAAACATACCATTTACCCGGTAGCATCAATATAGTCGTCTAGACTATTTCATGACTATATCATGAGCATCACCATCACCATCAACTGCATCATCTCTAGAAACCATACTTCATCTGAGTAATCAGACATGATGCTGGATAAGTCACTCATACCATAGAGTGATACAAGAGTCACTCTTATAATCTAGAGGAGTAAATGCTCTGAACCAATTTCCGTCTGGAAAATCTCTGTTCATCATTCGTCTGGATGGTGATTATTTTCAATAAACTGCTGATAGTCTTCAAGGCAGTTAGAATAGAAATAGAACACAACTGTGTCTATCCATACTAGTACATAACTACAATCTAGTGGTTCACTACCACACCAAGTAACACACAAGTACTTGATCAACAATGTATGGTTGCGAACAATGGAACATATCCACCACAGTAGTTCTCATCTACTGTCATATAGTCTTCATAACAAACATCTGATAGCAACCTGCACAGAAACAATGTTATGATATAAACTGATTTGTCTGGGCCAATCTTTCACTCACATTTGTGAGCTCTGAAAGAATATCTGCCTCACGAACAGTGGAACATATCCACCACAATAGTATATCTCTACTGTCTGGAGACATGTAGTCTCCATAACAATCATCTGATGCCATCCTGCACAGAAAAATATTGTTAAAAATAAACTGAATCATCTGGGCCAATCTTTCACTCACGTTTGTGAGATTTGAAAGAATATCTGCCCTCATCAGCAATGGGCTATCTGCCCTATTCTTCTCAAACAAGGAAGAAGGATTGTTTCTGATTTCTGAGCATGGACCATTCCTCACCCTAGGCCATTCTTCCTACACTAATCAAAGTGCAACCTAGACAGAATGTATAAACCCTAAGGAATGTCTGAGTCTGGACCATTCCCCACCCTGGGCCATTCCTCCTACACTTATCAAGGTGCGCCCTGGAGAGAATGTATATACCCTAAGGAATGTCTGTCCTGGACCATTCCCCACCCTGGGCCATTCCTCCTACACTAATCAAAGTGCGCCCTGGAGAGAATGTATAAACCCTAAGGAATGTCTGTCCCTGATTGCTGAGCTTGGACCATTCCCCACCCTGGGCCATTCCTCCTACACTAATCAAAGTGCGCCCTGGAGAGAATGTATAATCCTAAGGAATGACTGTTCAGACCATTTCCTCTGTTAACCACAAGAGGAAAAGACTGTCCTGCATCAACCTCCAAAACAGACCATTCCTCATGTTAACCACAATGAGAAATTGTTGTCCAACGAGGCGGGCCAGTCTTCTTGAGTAACCCTCAAGAAGAGAGACTGCCCTAGACCACTCCCCATGTTAACCACAATGGAAAGTCACTGTCTATGATACATCAACAATCAGACTACTTCCCATGTTAACCACAATGGAAAGTGACTGTTCGTCAGAAGTCTCAATCCACTTTCCGAACAGTAAAGCATCTGTCCAAGATGGACTATTTTTCAAATTTAAAGATGAATGTTTTCAATAATGTTTTCAGTGCTTCCTCCTAACTTGGAGAGTTATTTCTTCCTTTTTCAATAAGAAGGAAGTTGTTTCCACGAGCTCCAGCTTGAGTACGCAAACTCTTTCATCTTGGATAGAAGCTTTACCAAAATGTCTGCTTATCTGCTCATCTGTGGAGATATGTATTGGAGAATCATCTTCTCCTTTCTGGACTTCATCATGGATAATGTAATGCTTGATTTCAAA
>ML785645.1:168235-179192 GCA_009831015.1 Picea engelmannii | reverse complement strand
TTACAAAGTATGATGTTATGCTGTCATCATCATTCATCTTCATGTCACGGAGCTCATTCTTCAGACTCATAACTTGTCCAATGTTTCTGACTGAGAAGAGATTTGTTAGGGCATCGTACATCTTCTTCGATGAGTCAAGATGGAGATGTAGTGTATCAAGTGGACTTTTATGGAATCCACTATGATACTCATGGCATTGATGTCAACATCCTTGAACTTCTCCATAGTTGCAACGTTATGCGGTTCCTTCTCTTCTCCTTCTTCAAACTCTGGTTTCACGATCTTTCCTTTCACGATATCCAATACTTTATTCTTGTCAAGGATGAGGTCAATCCTTGTCTTCCACGCTCTGAATTTAGAGGCTCCATCTAACTTGTTTTCAGACTTCATAGAGTTAGTCATGGCTGCTTGAGTTGGTCAAACCCTAGATTTGACCAGAAATTCAAACTTCACGTCTTGGCTTGCTGAGAGTGTCAGGAGATGCGCTAGGCTAGAGTGCACTGATCTATTCGGAGATTAGGACAATCCATTCACTTAAGGTGCCTCAACAAGAGGATTAGGGTTTCTGCAACTGCTCTTGCCAGTAACCCTAGCAACAATGTCTTGGAAGCTGCTTCTGCTAGTAACCCTAGCGACAGTTCCTCAACGAGCTCAATATCCTAGCGGCTATGTTTCCTTCCAACGTTTAGACTGAATGAAGGAGGTGTGGGCCCATAACCTGTTATAATATAGAAGATGGTGTGCTCGTTTTACCATTGACGATACCCTCGTCACCCAACCATAGGCCGAAGCCACCCTCTGAGCACCTTAACCTTGAGTGAGAATTTCTCCGGAAGCAAACCCTAGGCTAGATAGCCAAACAAAGGGTAGCGCACCTTTCCCCAAGGATAGCACATCACAAAAAAAGTTGATCAGATAGTCCAAACCCTAGCCGAGAGATAGTCCAAGCCAATATTGAAACTGCTAGCTGCAGCAGCTGCACTTGCAACTCTCCTCCACACGTGTGCACCAAACTGGGAACTGTAGTGCGCACCACTTGCTGTCTGCAATTCTGAGATTTTGTCAAATGAGAACTGGCACCCTGTGTTTATACTAGTTCTGCCAGATTTGCTGGGGCCGACTTCTCCTTCTGGATATTTGTCTGTTCAGTTTATTATTATTATTTCTGGCCGACTTCTTCTCTTGGAGGCTAATAACCTAATACAAATTATCTTCTTGAGCCGACAAGACTTCTAGGGTTATTAGCCAACTCATTAGGGTTTTCTCTTGCTTTTCGGAGTCTTCTATTCTCGTCAGGTTCACACGTGGAGGTAAATACCTCCCGCATCTACCATAATATTAACAATGAGGAACTATTTGCTTGCATCTATTGATGCGTCGGAGGAGGAATGTTTGGACTCTCTCAACTGAGGCCCAACCAAACTCTAGTAAAGAAGGCCCCCAAATCTCTAAGCCATAGAGAACAGTTGGTCGGATAAGGGAGTGGATGAGGTGTTCCTCGACCTTGGATGTTAGGAGTGATTTCACCTCTTCCTCAGCCTTGACTACTATTAGGAGTAGGACAATGCCACCTAGGTATACTCCCCATGGCCCTATTAGTCTAGGCACTCTCTAGAGGACATTATTTGGCAAGCACTTAGTGTTGGCATCTGCACCATTGATTTAGAGGATGACTCGGGCTAATATTCTTCCTTTTTGCTCACCTCGTGGAAATTGCATCTCTATCTAGGTTATGTTTCTTTACTAAATCTTTGTCACTTTATAGGGTTTTCCTTCTTGGTATAACCTACTTGTACACCTATGTTTATGTCATTTTGTTTCTTCCTGCTTTTGTAGTCATTTTTATCATTTCATCTCTTTTTAGGGGGGTCTTTTTCACTTCTCCTTCTTTGTTTGACTATTATTGGTAGTTGTAGTCACTAGTCCCTTTGACTTGTTTTGGTCTTTAGTGGAGACAAGTACAAATTTCAATTTCAATTGTTTTCTACATTACTAGGACAAAATGATATGAAATGAAATTAGGGCTAATAGATTCTTTTGATTTGACTCTATTTTCTTTTTGAAAAACTTGGGTCCCACACCTCACACTCGTAGAGTATCATTGGGGTAATGAGGGCCTGGTAGAAGTGCATTGATTCTTCCCCAGTCCCAAACCTTGACTGTCCTACACTTGTTTTTCTTTATTGAATAGTTTGGAGATACATTGTATTTGTCACCTTCTTTTTTCTTGATGATGGTGGTTCCTCTCTAGGAATTTGGAATAATCTCAATGAATTAATGCACTTTCACAAGAAAGATTTTGAGAAAACTTCTATGTGATGAATGCATTCTACCAAAGGATTTGTACGTAAGGTTTTAGTGGTAGCACTTTAGTTGCATATAGAAGAGATCTTTGATGCATACATGACCAATAGGAAGGTTTGAGCACTGATCTCAACATATGGTACTTCCCAATACCTTAGTGGCCGAACTGTAGATTGGAATAGTGAAGAAAGCTTAAAAATGTTAATGCCTCCTTGTTGCAATTGATTGCGGGGGGTGTCGGGGATCACGATTGGGTGCTAGAATTGCATCGAGACTTTTTGGTCTTCTCCCGGCACAATTTACGTTGCACTTAGATATTTGGATATTCTCTTCTTAATTGAGACCCACATAAGCCCCATCAAGACTATCTGGGAATATCTGGGGTGTAATTGCGTCATTGTCTTTCATCATGTAGACAGGAGATGTAGAGTTCGGGGGGTGTTTGGGGTTCGGGGTGCTTGTCTTTTCTGTGACTCCCTCTAGAGAAGATTCACAATGGTCATAGTGGATGAGGTCACCAGATTTATGTGGATCCAGGTTACTAGGGTTTCCCCCATCCCTCGACATCACTACTTTGTGGTTTTCTACTTCCCACCCACCTCCTCATTATTCTCCCTTCATAGAGATTCCAAAGGGAACCCATACCAGGACTTGTATGTTCATTGTTGACATCATGTAGTTCTCCACACTTGGGGAAATCATCATTTTGGGGGACTTCAACGCTTGGACTAGGACTAGACAGATTCCCCGTCCTGACAAGGTAGAGGATGCATTTTGCTTACTGGAGATTGAACCAGACTTAGTTGGTTTGCATGGAGTGTTGAGTTATGCCAAGGGATCCCTCTTAGCCTATTGTAAATATCTTTTGCATCTAAGGGAATCCCATGACCTGCTGATTTCACATGTTTTCATCATGCCGGGGGGTCTAGTGTGGTAGACTGTCTTGGCCAGTCCAGATATGCTTTAGTATATTCTCTAGCTTTTTGTCACTTGGATACCTACAGTTGACCATGCCCACCTCTCAATTTCCCTTTATGTCGACCCTACCGCCTGCCCCACGCCAGCTCCCCCTGAGGCCCTCCCCATACCACCATATTTTTTGAAAATGAGAACCAAGATGTTTACATTGCCCGCCTCTATGAGCTCCTTCCCCAACTCTTCAATTTTGGTCCCTCGAGTTTGCCTCCTCCAAGTACAACTGTTTTTCCTCGATTATTCAAGATGTAGCCCTTAGTTCTTACCCCCACACCACTAGTGCACCCATCCTCTCCTCTAAGTCTAATTCCTGTCCCATGAACAAGTGGTTCGATGAGGAGTGCAAAAAATTTCATAAACACCTCCATTTCACCCTCTTCCATTATCCCACACCTCCTACACTCCGATGTGGAAATCTATCAGTCTTTCCTTTTCCACAAGAAATGCCTCTTCATATCCTAGAGGAGACGTGAATTGCAAGCCTCTCTTCGCCACTCCCCCCAAGATTTTTGGCATATTGTTTTCCCTCGGTACTTCAACTAACTTATTGATCTTGGCCCTCAATTCATGTTCATTCACGCTTCCACCAGTTATGAAGTTCCGATCAACCCCCTATCCCAGTCACATCCCCTCCATCCTCATGACACATGTTTTACTATTCCCATGGCATGGAGGCAATCTAGGAAATGAATACTAGAAGGGAGGCGAATGAAGAGGGCTTCTAGGAAGAGTTCTTCGAATATGGTATACACCCTTTTGTGCATCACATTGTTGATTTGTTCAATCATGTAGTTTGCACAGGCTTGATCTCACCATATCATCCACCCGATTCATGAATTGGGTCCTAATGTAGATTTGAATAACCATAGGATGTTTATGGTGGGACATACATTCTCAAAGCTCTATCCACCTTTCATTTGTAGTTATTCGAGGAGTTGAAGAGGAGGAACCTTCGGGGTAAGGGGCATTCAGGTTTTAGGCCAGGTTATCAAACAATGGATCATGTCCTCACTTTACAGGCCACCTTTGAGGAGGCAAGACACTGGTCTTCAAAAGTCTTTTTTTGTTTTGTAGACTTTCGGAAAGCTTTTGAGTCAGTGCCTTGGGAAGCTTTGTTCTAAAGGCTCAAAGATATTGGCATCTCAAAGATTTTGATAGCCACTATTATGGGGTTCTATGAGGCAATCCTTGTTTTCCTACGTACAACACGTGGATTATTAGACTTCATGAAGAGCACCATCGGGGTGCCCCCTCTAGCCCACTTTATTTTGGATCTACATAAACGAGTTGGAGGCATTCTTGCATGAGCACATCTAGTGAGGCGACGATTGTGTACTCAACCATGAACTAATTTCGATACTCGTCTTTGCTGATGATGTGGTTCTCTTAGCCTCCACACCTGAGGGAATTTAGAGATAGTCTTCTGATGCTCTCTTGAATTTTGGCAACCTTTCAGTGTTGACAATCCACCTTGGGAAAAGCAAGGTAATGATCTTCAATTGCTCGAAGAAGTCTATTTCATATTTCCACTTTTTCTTTAGGGGGGTAGAGGTTGAGGTTACCATAACATACACTTATTTGGGAGTTCAATTTTTAGGGCCTAGATTTGGGTTGAGGCAATTCCTTCAATCTCGAGTGAATAAGGGGTATGGTTCTCTTACTTTTATTGAGAGACAATGTTTCCATCGCCATTTTTAGGACATATCATCCAAACTGGATCTTATGGACTCCATCATTTGACCCATAGTTTTTTATGGTTTAGGGGTTTGGTGATTGAGTATGCTAGAGTCTGATTGGGCTTGCACTGAAAGAGTTTAGACCCGCTTGCTTCATCACATCATCTGATGTGAGTGGATAGTCCCTCAACCCATTGTCTAGGTAGAGTTTGCAACACACCCTTTTAGATCAAGATTGTCTTCAAACTGGTAGAGCTAGTGCATTGTCATTGAAGATTTGCTGACTCGATGACAGACGAAGACCGATACCCATATATTGCTTATTGATCTTCAACGACCATCACCCACTCTGCCCCCTCCTTCTAGGACGGTGAGGTGTTAGTATTCAACGACTTCATGTCTTCTTCAATTAGTTGGTATATTGATAGATCGCCTTCCCTTGTTTAGGGGATTGGTCCTGTTGTCCCCCACTTTTAGGGATAACTAGGAGATCATGTCTCGAGGCCCACAGGTCCTAGCATGGCCCTGGAGGGCCCACCTTTTCTTTCTTCCAGCACCTTTATCTTGTCAGTAGCAGCAACATCCCATCACCATCGACTTGGTCTTGTGTCAGAGATGGTTCTTGCTCCATGTGGTAATTAGTCCGGATATCATGGTATGTGTCACTTTGATCATCAAAGCCCTTGAATATGTGCACTTGATTCCTTTTGTTTCTAACAAATGCTTGGATCTTACACTTGCCCACTTGACCATGTCTGGGGGGATTGACAGGATGCCCTAGTAACCCTGTGTCCTTAGGTTTTTGGGTTGCCACTAGGGGGGATTTCTGAAAATCCATTGTCCGCTCCCTTCACAGCTCCACTTTTTCATCTTGCTTCCCGCTCACCTATCCCATTCCACTTGTCCAGGCAATGGGTTGACCTATTTACAGGACTGCACCTTACCTCGTGGGAAGAAGGGGCTAAAGGCCTAGAAGGTAAAAGTAAGTTGGCAAAAGATAAAAGCCTAAGAATAAAACCTTGAGATGCTTCGCCCAGGGATCCCCGAGAAAGCAATAAAAGGCTTCTCAGCAAGAAACAAGAGGGACTCGTAAAAATAATAAAACAAGACCTAACCAGAGGATAGGGGTTCTCATCACGAGCCAGCCTATTAGGTCCATGGGTACCTAGGGTACCTAGCAGTATGACATTGCCACCAGCTGGTTACCATGCCAGGGCAGTGACTCTTGGTTGCATGGCCAAGGGAAAGGGGGTCTCATCACGAGCCAACCTTCTCATTTCTGTGAAAGTACTTGTGGGTAACGCTGTCACCACTGGTCACCACGCCAGGGTAGTGTCCTCTGATTAGCTCTTGAACAAAAAGCATTAAAGAATAAAAGAATAAAAGAATGAAGAATAAAAGGCAAGAATGGGCTTGGAAAAAAAACATCCAAGACAGGTACAACTCGCCTTCTACAAAGGCACCCATAGGTAACGTTTTTTGCATCCTTGGCCCTCATTGCACCCACATGCTTGGACACCCCCTGACCACATCACCCACTTACATGGCTTGGATGAGGTCTCTTTCGGAAACTTTCTTTTTCCAGTGGACACTAGCCCAATAGGACGCCTTGTCTTTTTCTCCAAACTTGTATTGCAGGCTTGTGTAATGTCTTTGATCTTTTAACTGATGTATTAGGGAGTTTATGCACATGTTTAATAATATTGATGATGAGATGTGATTGACATTGCTATGATCCCTATGACTGATGAGCCCATGGAGGGCGTAGCTGTTGATGTGCAGGATCATGCCCGACGGTCAGGTACCATTTTGGACCGGTACACATGGGGAGATGATCAGTTCGGACCTCCATGGGGCTGAAGAGCCCATCAGATGGATGCTGAAACCCCATCAAGGGGCAGAGACAGGACAAAGATGGATCAGGGGCTTTGCACCGGAGAAGAGGAGGATGTTCCACCAGAGGCACCCTGGCAGAGCTTGACCTAGGGGGATTGGCCCTTTTCCAGTGGGACGTTGGCCTTGGAAGGCCTAGGACATCACCCATGATGACCATGATGTCATTCAGCCTTATGGACATCTTGGGAGGCAGACTGGGTAGTATTGGCACGTGTGGCATGTTGGAGAAGCCCAAGAAGGGCTAACATTTTGTTCCAGGATGCTCCATTTGCCCTAGAAGGGGCTAACGTCTCCCTTAGAGGGGCTTGACGTCTCTTTTCAGCTTGATTAGGGTTCTAATTAGACATTTTAATGTAAAAACAATATGATTTAGTGTTTTGGCCTTGTCGGCCTTTTTCATGACTTAAAATGTAAATTTAGGTCATGGTATTGTATAAATGAAGGATTTTTGCCTTCATTTTTTTGGGGATCTTACACTCACTCATTAGTGAGGTCTGAAATTTTCGCCCTCTCTTGGGTTATTGGCTGAAATTGTGAGGCGCACTTGTTGAAGGAAGACTTTCTTGGCATATTTTGGCATTTCTCTTGGTGGAAGGTGTTACAACTAGGGTTTGCTATGCTTTTCTTGGTGATATGTAAGTGAATTTCTGCAAAACTTCTTGATTGAATGGTTGTATTGTTATTTCTTGCATATGGTATTATAAATTTGTTGAAGAAACCCTAGGTGACAAGCACACAACATTGGTCCTTGTCTCATGTCCCCATTAAGAGATTTTTCAGCCATTTTTTGAAACGGGGAGAGCCTAGCCATAGCTACACTCTTCTTTTCTCTTCATTTTGCTAGCCGTTTCCTTTCCTGAGCTAAGAAGGAGAAGACGTCTCAAGGCCTAGTTCCCCTACACCTTGAGAGCCGTTTTTCCCTTAGGGTTTGCTGGTGAAGCCTTGCTATAGCAACACGTTGCTTTCCAAACCTTCTTGTCTTGGTTTTATGCTATTTTTTCAGCTAGCCGTTATTGCCATTGAGTTAAGGAAGGAGGAGAGAGCATTGAGGCCTAGTTCCCCTACACCAAGGTGAGCTTCTCTCCCTTAGGGTTTTGATTTTGAGGCCTTGCTTTAGCAACACCTCAAAACTTCTCCTTCTAGTCCTTAGCCGTACTATCCTTTGATCCTTTAGCTCTTGCGTCCTTCACTTTTGACTCCATTAACCCTAAGGCATTGATCTAAGATCTCTTGTCTTGAGTGAACTTGATCACAACAACTCTCAAAACTTTGAATCAAACCCTAACTGCTAACTCTAGCTTATAAACTAACCATAACTAACCTACTGCTGCCGTCATCCCTTGCTATAATATCATTTGTGCAGCTAATGTTCTCCTTATAAGCGATTGAATGGTGGTTTTAAGGCATTAATTGAGTAAAGTGTTGATTTGTTACATTGAATGCCATATTGTTTCAGCATTTATTGAAGAAGTGACATATTTATCATTGTTATTTTATAAACATTGACTTTGTCAATATTTATTATCCAATAGCTTATATGTGTATCATATAGTCATTGATTTATATGAAGTACTAACCCATTGAGCAACTTGCATATATCAGTTTCTTGTTGCTTTGTCTCAGGCAGGTGCATCTCTCTTTTTCTGGGTTACACTTTATTATGGGCTGTTAGCCGGACTATCTGCTCGGTGGTGACTTGTGGGTGGGGGAAACTTATCCTTGTCTTATAACCTTTTTCCTTCTCAAAACCCCAGGTCACCAGAGACGTCTCCCCTGGGCCTTACCACCCTAAACAGAAAGAACCATCCCATTGAGGTGACATTGGGTGGGATTGGTTCCAGTTACGCCAGTTTGTCTCTTCAATCTCTAGCCTTTATCCTTGCTACATACAAACTGTGCGATAACAGGTCCTTTAAGAATCCACATCCAAGTGCTACAAGATGAACTCTATGCAAGTCTTAAAGAAAAAAACTAGAATCCCTAGATGTCCAAGCTTAATGCTCTAAATCCTAAACATATATGATCAAAGAGGGTGAGGCAAAGCTAGTTATACCTTACAATACTCCTCCAACGTGGCATGGTGCTCTTCCATGGTCTTGTAGCAACTCTTTCCTCAAAGATACTTGGAAAAACAAAGTATTTTCCAATATACAACCCTAGAATAAACCCCCAAGATAAACAAGACTATACAATAGCTTTTACAAGGTAAGACTAGATTCTTCTCATTATTATCCAACAAATACAAATGAAGAGGAGCTCTCCTTATATAGATAAGGTGCCTCATGAAATCATTGGTGAATACCATGTGCAAATACAAAACCATGAGCTAATACAAAGTGCTCCTGCAATACCGTGGGAAAATACAAGAGGTGCCCTCAATACTGTGGTCTAAAACCACTCCAAGCCAAGAAAATGATGAATAAGTGGAGTGCCCTCCAAAAAATGAGTTAACAACCTTTTCCAAGTCAAATGCATGGTTAACCAATGGTCCAAGAACAAGTGCGCCCTCCTAACTAATTCCATGAAGCAAGGAATTAATCCATGGTGTATAAGAATAGTCAACTAGGAAAGGTGTGCTCCACTAGAGAAGGCACAACAATTGAGGCGTTCCGATAAATATCCACATGTGTGGTGCAAGGAACGAGGCCTTCCAAGAGATAAGTGGTCAAATCAGCTCATGACCACCTTAAATAACTCATAATCACCTGTAACAACTTGTAACAGTTGGTCCAAGTGTGCAATAAACTCATAATTGACCCGAACAACCTCATACATGTGGCAATATACCCACACATGTAGGCTATTCCTCTACTAAAACAAGTGTGACCTCTAGGACTAGTCCATGTGGCACAAGATGATGATGTGGAGTCCTTGTCATCATCCAACACACTGTCACAGATCCCAATGCAGTGACACGTATCTTAATGAAGTACACAAATCCCAAGATAAATGGAACGAATCCAAATGTAGATATATATGACGGTATATAGGTACATGGATCCCATTACAATGTTACGGATCCCAAGGCGAGTACACGAATCTCAAGGCATGGCAAATGGATCACAATGCATAGATTCCACCCCCGATGCATGTACACAGATCCCAATGCAAGACGCCCACTTATAGTGGTGTGTCTAACCCTTTTACTTGTCATTAGGTGATGCACACATAGTGTTTTCTTCTAGCAACAACATAACACAAGTTAATTTTAAGATTTGCCTATATTTTTACCATGGGAAGACAACCTTAACCCTTATTACATGTGACAAATCCTAAGACAAGGCATTTCCTAGATCACTAAGTTAGATGTAGGTGATATGATGGATAATGTGCGAAAGGGGAAAAGGGGAACTCATGTGTTGACCCTCATATTCACATAAGATGATGTAAGGGTCTCTAGTCTTATTTGACTAGCTTTCAAGAGCTAGGAATCTTCAATAATTTAACATGTAAGCCTTTAAGAGGGGAGCTTTAGCTTCAAGTTACCATTTCGTTGGCACTGTTTCTTACTATCCCTTTTTTTGCCTTTTCCTTTTTGTTGTACTTTCTTTCTTTCATTTATCAAGTCTATTTTTCTTTAGATAAGCATAATCAAGCATGGGATTAGGGGCATTGGCCTCATAACGCGGTGGCATAGCTCAAGTTTTATCATTTTTGGCTTTTAACTTTTTTATTTGCTCTTCACCTCTAGGCCTTTTGGCTTTATTTGACTTAGACTTTCTTAGCTAGACCTTGCTGAATGACATATGATAAATCAAACATGAGTGGGAATAACTTTTTATGAATGACATGGAAATGAATGCGGAAAATGTAAAATCTTATTTATGGTGGGGATATGGAGCACGTTATATCTGTAGAAATTTCCAGGTCCTATCAGCTGTCTTCTTGGTCTGTCTTTGACCAAGCTAAGACTCTAAGTTTGCTGCTGTCATAACTTTTAATTTCTGCTGTTTTATAACAGCGAACTGTAGTTTTTGTTTTGCTGATGTGTTATGGTTGTTATCTCTGTTTGGGTGCTCTTGCAAGTAGTTTTTATGTTAGGAAAAATACATACATGCTTCCAAATAATAACAACACACCTAAACTATCTTTTCTGCTGAAATATG
>ML785645.1:24987-51635 GCA_009831015.1 Picea engelmannii | reverse complement strand
TATATATATGAGAAACTTTGCAAATTTGTGTATAATGGTTTGGATTCACATGGATGCACATGAATATATATGAGAAACTTTGCAAATTTGTGTATAATGGTTTGGAATCTGGATTTTGGAATTGGATTCACATGGATGCACATAAATATGTATTTGTTTTTCAAAAATTTGAATATTTTATGTATTTTTAGTGACCGGTTTTTTGATCCGTTTTTTTTTCGGTTCTAGTTCGGTTCCGGTTTTTGGGGTCGACCTGTTCAATGACCGATTCGGTTCTGGTAACATTGCCCCAGAGTAGGTTGGTATGCTACTCCAATGCAAGTTGGTATGTTACCCCAATGCAGGTTGGTATGCTACTCCAATGCAAGCTGGTATGTTACCCCAACGTAGGTTGGTATGCTACTCCAACAAAGGCTGGTACACTACTCCAATGAAAGTGTAGAACTTCTTATGATGTATGATTCGTGAAATTCAACAAAATAATGGCCGAAGTGTGCAGAAGCACAAAAGCAGTGATGATGATTGTGCCAAGAGGAATACCTTCCTCGTTAAGAGGGAGTGTTAAATTTTTGAGTCAGATTTTGTGTGAGATGACGAGTTACTAGTTCTGTATGAACTAGATGCCGACCTGTAGTGTCGGAAATGATTCCCAGTTAGAGTGTCGATCAATAGCATCAGAGGTTACTAGCTGGAGGGCCAACAAGTAGTGTTGGAGGTGTTTTCCAGCTAGATGGCTAATGTGCGACTATGGTGGTGATACTTGATCTGTTTGATCATATGATAGCCTGTGTGGCTATGGTGATGCTACCTGTAGACTGGTCTGCAAGACCATGTGAGTCTTGCCCATGCCATGCGAGATGGATGGATGTGTTTGAGACCACTACATGAAGAACATCTTAGTTAATACCTCCCTAGCTAAGAGGGAGTGTTGATGTTTTGGTAGCCGCGGGAGTTATTAACCTCCACGTGTAACCTATGACTTAGAATAGAATATTCCGGAAGCAAGTGAACCATTAAACAGATGTCTGGAAACCTTAGAAGACAAGTCGGCCTAGCAGAATAAATAATATTAGAATATTGTCTTCCAAAAATACAAGTTGGCTCCACAGGAAAAAGATAAACAAAAAATATAATTACCAGAAAGTCAAGTCGACCCAGCCAGAAAAGTCACTCGACAGATTAATATAAATAGAGGACGTTTTAGCTCATTTGTACACCCAGTTAGTGCGTAAGTCTTGTGGAGAGCTGCAGTTGCAGCTGCAAGGAGGAATAAAGGCGCATGGTCATCTCTTGGTCTTGGTCTCTCTCTTGGTGATTTTCTTGGTGATATTCTTGCTAAGTATGGCACAAGTTTGAGAGAGAGAGTAGTGCAGCTGTAGTTGCTGCAGTTGTGTATGGTAGTTGTTCTGTGGATATGGAGACTCTCTCTCTTGTGCGCTACCCTTGGAGAAGGACTGCTCTACTTGTTTTGAGTTGTTGCTGCAGTTAGCAACAAGGGTTTATCTGTTGGTTCTAGAGTAGGCTTGCCGGAATTATTCTAAGTAAAGGTTAGTGTGCTCGGGGGTGGAATATGAATGCCTATGGTTGGGAGACAATGATGTGACATTGTCTATGGTTAAATGAGCATACCAAAATCTCAACACCTTAAAGTTCATGTCGACTCTCCGCATTTCCATTATAACTTGTACTTTTAAGTTCCATTGACTCATTTTGGTCATTTGTGGAGATTAATATACTTTCTATTTTCTTTTCTTTTTTTCTTTATCATATCTTCTGTAATCCAATTTCAATTGATAAAGTGTGACAAAATGGTATGCAAGTGGTTGCCCTCCCTACTTTAAATGGTGCCCAAGTCAAATTGCATGGCATGTCTCTACCTTGTTGATCAGGATTTATGCCCTTGACAACAAGCACGGATAGACAAGCATAAATCTCTAAATCACGAGTTCTGGTCCCTTAACCATAGTTCAGTTATTGAAATCCAGTTCAATCCTATAAACCACGTTAAATGTGAGAGACCAGCAACACAAACATTTCTCACAAAGCCAGTCCAACTCGACATGTGTAAGTAAATGCAGCTGCTGATTTTATTATATTAAAAGTTAGGCCTTTGAGCCAGAAAGATATTGAAAGATGACTCTCAAAAATATGTTGATGTTTTGTTACAACATATTTCTGTTCATTTCTTTTCTTCTTTGTCCTTTATTTCCTTGCAAACTGCCTGCTTTGCTTTTGCTAGTAGAAGTGCAAATATTGTAAATTATAGAATTTGTTTGATAGGAATATACTAAAATTTGTTTCACTTGTAGAGAGGCAGCCAGGCATTATAACAGGAGGGTAAGCTCTAGGGGATGGGAACTTATGGTTGAAGGGTTTTAGGCCCCACTTATCCTTTACCTTTTGGCAACTACACAAATCCCAGTTAACTTACCTCAAGAGTTTTTTGGAGGTCAAGAAGAGAAAGCATTGATGCAGTGCATAATTAAGGCTTGAGTTGTTGAAAAGCATTGCTAGCTTTGTTAGCAATATGAGGAAAATGATGGACTTTTTGAAAAATTTCACAGCCCCCCAAAAAATTTTGAAATTTGTAACATTTTGTGGTAAGGTCACTCTAATAGTACTTTTGACTTTTTGTGCTCCAGTTAGTGTTTAAACATTATCCTCAAAATTGTTTGTTTGATGTATGATAGTCATGTCATTTGTTATTTTGCATAGACAGATTATTGGAATAAAGAACAAAGGTATCTTAATTGTATTTGAAAAAAACAAGATTCTTTTTTTCTTGCTATAAAGTTTGCAGAATTTTGATGTTCTTAGTGTTTTTCTTTCACTACTAATTTGTCTTCTATAGCCAACACAGGAGACTGCTGATGCATAACGAGAAATTTCAAAATAACTATCTGTGAATCAATCTTGTTTTGTGTCACGACTGACTGATTGCTGCATATAACCAGTGGTAGACAGTGATGTGTTGCTGAAACGGGAAATGGTTACTTTGACAGAAGCATTAATGACTACAAATAATGCTGTCTTGCTAGCCATCTTGGCTGTCTCTACTCTTGTATCTGTAAGTTTCATTACAGTAAATATAAGCCAGTTGTATGTTGAGGAATCTAGATGTTTTAACATCTTGATCTTTTGTGAATATATTGACAATGTCTAACTTGCATTTTTTTAGGATAGCCACATGAAAGTCCTTGACATTATTCCAGATGATAGCAAAGTGGTGAGCACCTCAGATGTCTTGAATGTAAGATCCCCTTGTTCATCCTACAGATTTTTCTAGATCATAAGGGTTGTTCAGGGTCTCTTTGGCATTTCATTGCTAAATAATGTCAGCAGAAGCTCACTAAATTAGTTAGTCTCTTGAATTCTTCTTTATCATGCTTAGTTTTGATAAGTTTCTTTTTCATGATTGGTGTTGATTAAGTTGAAACATTATCAATCTTAAACATCAAAATGTTTGGACACTTCCAACCTGTAGGCTTTACCACCGGGTTGTCAGCAGTAGATGGTCAGTGTAATAACAATAAGGAGATTAGGTAGGTGATTAGGAATATGATGTAAGTTGTGGAAACACCATCTAGCAATAAGTTGTGTAAGTCTGTAAAAATGAAAACCCAACAATGCATATGGTGCATTACTATTTTTTACAGGAGTATTTGTGAATCAAATCTGCTTATGAGACAGTATTTAGATTTTAATCTTACGAGGTTACTTTTTTGACAGATTTAATTACTTTATCTGCTAACATTTTCAGATATTGCAACATTCGGGCAAAGCTGCTATTGGTTTTGGAGCTGGGTTCAGTGTGAAAGCATCAGTTGAACGAGCTGCTTTTGACTGCCCTTTTCTTAGTGGTAGTTTGATTCAGGTAGATGCTTCATTTCATTTTATGGCATATGCTGTAGGAGATGCTGTTTGGCTACATTTGAAATGCCTGTGGTTCAGATGAAAAAATAATATGATGTATCCCTTATTTATTGACTTATGGTGTGATAAGTTTAGACACGACACAAGTTACAACACATGGGCTTCTGATTCTAAAGTGGGTGTATGAACTGGTTTCTTTGATGATTTTGTAAAACAATGTGGTCCAATTTTATTGACCAACTTGTTCCTTTGTATATATGGAACATCTAAGCAGAGCAATTCTAGAATAGTTTTGACTGTGGAAGAGTTAGATTTGCAATCTCAATCAAAAAAGTTGTATGGCCTGTTATCCACCATGTAACATAAAGGTGTCTTGAGTAAAGCTGTTTGGAAATTTGATGAAAAGGATGATGATGATGATGGGCCTGTAGCTTATTTTACATGAGCGCTGGAGCAGACGTAGAATCTTCTGTAAATGCTGAGGTCTTTGAAAATTGGTCATGGAATCAGGATTTCCGATTCCAGGGAAGACTCATTGGGTATGATATTATCTGTTCTACATACCCTCTCAAGTATATTCAAGAAGATTCCACTATTTGGAGACATAGGTTTTGTTCAAGCAACAAAGAACAGTTTTCTGAGGTGGCTTTAATCCACGTATTGAGATAGAGTCAGATATTGTGATGGAAGATAATTTTTATGATCCAGTCTGACAAAGAATAACTAACTGCATCCTGTAACTCAAAGGGCAACCCACAGGTAAATGAGGAGGCATTTTCACTTCCGAGCCCTCTGAATCAAACACCCAAACATGCTGGGGAAGTACTTGGACAGGAGTCTGGTTGCAAAGGAAATCTTAGATAAGTCTCAGTCAGTACCTGCTGTTGACATAAAGAACTGATCATGAGACTTTCATGAACACAGATGTTTCAAGGAAGATATTTTACTGTTGTTTAAGCTCTATGATCTAGAGAAGGAGGAGTTTCAGTATGTTTTTGAATATGATGTTTGCAGTCCTTCAATGATAAAGATTGATGACAGATGTGAGTTTCCTTTGCTACTTGACTTGGATAAGGATAATGGCGAATATCTTTTCCCTGACAGAGATGGGCTACTGGCACAGTTCCAGATGATTCACAACCTGAACAGTGGCAGCTCACTGGTAGATTAGGAGAGTGTGTTGTTTACAAGAATTTACTGACAAGCATGGTCCCACATCTGTGAACTTGGTAAACGAAAATGGGGAAACGGGTTCAGCTTTTGACATGACTCTCAGCAGGGAGGATGGTGGCATTAAAATGATGAAGGATGAGCTTCCTCCAACACATATATATGTGATATCTGCAGAACTTTTCCCATTACAGTGGTGGTTATACATCAGATTCTCAGAAGTTGATGGGTTAAAATGCTATTTCAGATCTGTTGGTAGTTGGCAGGGGTTTTGCCTCCTGAAGTGTCTCCAAGTGGCAGGCTCCCAGCAGAAAAACACCCCAGCGATGTTACGTCAGACCTGAAACAACTGTTGCAGCAAAGGACTGCTCATTAAGTGAGCTCTGGTGGTACATACATGCCTGTAGCCGCTGCATTTCAGAACAGAATTCTGGAAACCAAAATTACCTGTGCAGAAATCTCAGAAAGGGAACCTTTCTAGGTCAAAATAACACAAGTAATCATGTATATATATATATATATATATATATATATATATATATATATGTATGGGACGCTGGATAATAATATGTATGAGCCGACCTTGTGCATGAAATTATTTTTGAATTTGAACAAATGGAGCTGACCTGTAAATTGGGTCTGTTGCCGCCTTATACACACCTAGGAGACGTGGAAGAAATCTTCAATCCACTTGGTGTGTCCTTGGGGGCAAGTGAGAGTCAAAGTGTTGTCACCTAATCCTCAACTCCTTCGTCTAGGCTAACTCCTAGCGAAGCCAAGGGGGGTAGTCCCAAACACATATACTAAGGCTTGAACTAAACTAAGTACAAGAAATAAATCTAGGAGTTTTATTCTTTCATCAACCAACCATAAAACGAAAATGCACAGATCAATTATTCACCATGATATATATATTAAACATGTACTTGCATAAAAGGATACTTAAGACACAATTGTTAGATGCAAGTAGAATCAAATTGCTTCAAGTAAATAACTGAAAAGTAAATGAAGCATATGGCTTTGCAAAGTGTGTAGATGAGACCAGTGCCTTAAAGGTAATCGTGGACAATGTAGTTAGTGTATTTTATTATGGTAAATTGATGTTGAGTTAATGAGAGTATTTGACCTCTTTGGAGGTTAGCTCTTTGTTTGGAAACTTGCGGAGAGTTTACCGAAACTCAAATGGTCTCACCAATAAAGTCACTTAAATGTGTTGGATGTCCAAAATGGGTGGGAAGCCAGGTCCCGAGAGGGCCTACCTTACTTCGCAGGTCACTTTAAGGCGTTTTTCTGCACATTAAGCTAACTACTTTAGAGATTTCCTTAGTTATTCTCTCACCATTGACCAACTCAACGTGTATAAAACTTACTCTCAGCAGATTGAGACTAGCTCGCAACTAGAAGGGTCAGGAACCGCATTGAGAGCTGAGGGGAATTGTTTATTTTAAACAAGAAATCAAATGCTGAAATTGAAATGTTTTCTAATTACTAATGTCTCCACTGACCAACCTCTTTTGAGGAGCTGAGGAGACAAGTTATTTGCCAAATTGAAAAATTTGCATAAAAATAGAAACTAACTAGCAATTAATATTCTACTTTGCAAAAATGAAATCTAATCTAGATTTGATTTAACTTTATTGTTTATGTGAGATTGTAGTGCTTGAAAGATTAATTTTAGCTTATCCTTAGTTATGAAAATTGAATCTAAGCTAAAATCGCAAAATTGAGACAATCACCAAAAACACCGTTCCCCTAGGGGGGATGAAGAGTGGAAACTTGTAGCCCCACTGATTTTATTAAAAAACTTTCACAACTCTTTATGGGAGTGTCTTGTGACCATTCATTAGGGGGCCACAAGTCTTTACAATGTTTTACAAATGTTTATTGAAGAAAAATGGGTGCCCTCGGGGGTCCCGGATGCTCCAAATCCGCCCAAAACGGACAAAAATTCCTCTTATCTGTTCGCTGACCTGCATAAAACAGAAAACAAACAATGACAAAAGATGTCCAAAAACACTTTGGAAGTGTCTTTGGTTATTAGTAGGAAAGCCCCAAAATTGACTAAGTAAAACTAGTGTAAAATGAACAAAATGAACTAAGAAGAGCAAGCTAAAGAGCTTGTCTCCTTAGGGTCTTTGTTTGCTGTTTTAAAACAACAATATAAAGACGCTCTAATTGCCAAATATGGAATTAAAAGATCTTTGAAACAACTCAACTTTTGGCCTTTAAAAATTTCGAAGTAAAATACTTGCTAAAAATGACGTTTCTTGAGCTAGATCTAGTTTAAGATGATAGAATTGAAACATGAACTTTAGATCTAACTTTTAAATTCACTTACTAACTTAGATAAGAAGGATTTTGAAATCTGATACACATCTAAGATAAAGTAAGCGACTAGTAATCAAAATTTAGATTTTTTTTTGAGGAAGAGAGAGAGAAGAAACTTGTAGCCTTGGAACCCTTGGGCAATGGAGTCTTTAGATGAGTTAAGTTGGGACTAAGTCTTTAGATCCTTGAAGTTGTGAAGAGACAAGCAAGTTTCATCACCACTTCAAGCTATGAGACCCTGTAAGCTTTAAAATCTTGCAAATAAACTTGTTAACAAAATTGGTGTCACCTACACAAGAAACTTGAAGAGTATGTTAGTTAACCGAAACATGCATACACATCAAAATCTCTAAATATAAATGAACAATAGGATTAACAACAAGCTAGATAAATCCTATCCTACAAGATGATAGCATCCTTTCAAAGGCCAAGATAACAAATCCAAAGAAGAAATTAGGCAAATATTACCTCATAGATTAAGCACAAATTGACATCAAGCATCCACACACATGCATAACACACCTTCTTGACCTCCAAAGTCTCTTTATTCCAAATAAAAAGTGTTACAATAGTATACAACTACAAGCAACAATTCCCAAACTCCAACTAGATTACATTGGAAAGAGTGCTCCAATATATAGCCAAAGGTGAAAATCCCCAAGAGAGGAGGGCGCACCAAGTGTACATGAGAGGGCAGCCAAGTGTAAAGAAAAGACAGCCAAGTGTTGGGAAATGGCAGCCAAGTGTCCCACAACCCAAATAGGTGACAAGTGTGAACTCAAAGGAGAGGGAGAGAGCGCCACTTCTCCAAGGGATAGTCTGCCCACTCAAGAATGCGCCACGTCTCCAAGACGGGCGCACTTCCCTTTGGGCACATGTTCATAACTTGTTTACAACTCACCCATTCAATCCCAAGTGACTCGTACTTGTCTCTTATGATTGCCACCTTGCCTTTTGAGGCTTTATTTGCCAAAAACATGTCAAAACATGTTTCCAAAATTTTAGCACTCGCTGATTTTTTATGATTTTATTTGACTTTTTTGGGGTTTTTGAGTAAAATTGATTTTTAAGTGATTAAAATCACTAATTTTGCTCAACAAAGTGGGTACTTAGGTAATATGGGTTCTCTAAGTCCAAAAATGAGCACCCCCAAGGCATATGAAGTCCCCTAGTACCACTTTTTTAATACATCTTTATTTTTTAATTAAAAATTGTCGTTTTGCGGCAAATTTTTAATTAACTGAAAAAATTAAAAAAATCCTAAGGGAGACTTAGCACATTTCCATAAGACTCTAGGAGTATGTTTAGCATGGTAATATACATTAGACACAAGGCTTAGATCTATGCTAAGGTCTAACCATGGGTATATACTCTAGCTCTGGAGGGATTGAGTGAAAAAACACATAAATTATAAATCACCTGAACGACAAAATATAATAAATAAGTTAAAAAAAACACTCCAGAGTACAATTCATGCTTAGGACTAAGGTTGCTAAGGCTTTTTACAAGTTCATCATGCAACATCTCTTCTTACAATTTTTAATGGAAACATGAAAAATGTTGGTCTTAATGACCGACTGAAGTTCTGAACTCTGAGTTTTGAACATGAAAATGTTCAATCTTTGGCGGCTCGCTGGAAGTCCATCCTAGTGCAACTTGGTGGATAACAGGGTCTAGGGTCGACCTGTATATTAAATAAAGTATTAAAATGTCAAGTTTTGACTGGGTCTATATTCTCTTTGGAAGGCTTTTAGGGTCGACCCTTACATCTTGGAAGTCTTGAGCTCCTTATGGCATTAGAAGACCCATCATATGGGGTTTGAAGGCCGAGTTCGCAATGGAAGCTCGCTTGTCCACTTGGAAAAGGGATCATTTGCTGATTTTATGGAGGAAGAGGAGTTTTGAAGGGCCTTTGGAGGCTGGATGCCGCACCAAAACCCTTTATTCAAACAAGAAAAAAAATAAAAATAAATTTAGAAATTCATCAAAAACAACAGGGTTAATACATTAGAATGAAGCACGTACAACCTAGAATCCATTATCACCCTTCCTCATGTTTAGTTCCGTTGTTCATTTTTAGGATGATCCTATCATTTTCTGCTTCAAGTGTGAATTAGGCAAAAATAAGTCCTTTTGAAGAGCCAACTCCTTGGTGACATTTTTTATGAATATTATGTTATGCTTGAGGCCTATTTGGTTTACTCGCTTCAATTTTATATTTTAGGTTTTCAACGAAGGGTTTTATGGTCTCATCATCTCTGAAGGTATACCTTATTGCATGATGCGAGGCAGATTTGTACATAACTGAAGAGTTTAAACTTTAGACAGCTTCTAGGATCTCAAATAGCATCCATTATAGATTAATATATCACAGATTTTTCCACAATTTCGTATTAAAGTGGGCGGGCAGAGGAGCATTGTCTAGGTTATCTTTTTTTCAGCCTTGGGTTTACCAATAAAATCGCTGTAAGAATACATTAAAGACCTGAATCTGGGAAGTAAATTTCCTTAATTGTATTTTGGATTTGATACAAGTATTGTTATGGTCTTGCTGCCTGCTCTGTTACCCAGGATTTTAAATTCAGGATCTTGTTTTTGGCCTTTTCTTATGCATAACCATCTTGAACTTAAGCACAGACTCCTAGCCTTAATGATGTGGAGTTTTATATGGTATGCCATGTTTAATTTATAGTTAAATTGCAGGGTATACCATATAGGAATGCTTTTAAACAAAATTCTTGAAGTATGATAGGACTTAATAGGTAAGTCTCTTATTTGAGTATGCTGCTACTGCATTATTGATTACTTTTATTTGGTGTTACTCAGGAAGTAAACAATGTAGTTATTTCTGTTACGAGCTCACAGACCATGGACAAAAGAGATATACAGGCTGCTGTACGTGCTTTTCGTCAAATAGCAAAGTCTAGTGCACAAATTATATGTTCAACTATACTTGAAACTGCATTAGAGCCTAATGTCATCGTTTCGACAATCATTGTTACTGGGTAATTTACTGGACCTCCTGTGTTTATCCATCGTGCTTATGTTGCATTCTTTTCCTCATCATTCTTGGGGAAGTTTATTTTGTTGAAGCTGAATTATGCTTGCTTCATTTCTGGTATGTTGGATTATCGTTGCTTGATGAGAATGTCATATTGTGCTGATTAAAGAATAGAATAAATTTTTATTAAAACATTTGTGAGGAAAACTGGCTTATAGGATGGAACAGCTTACATCCAAGGCAACATTTCATTCTATGAATAAAAGAAGAAAAAGAAATGTAATAAAGAAAGGTATAGGACTTTGCATCTGTTGACTTGGTTTCATACAGTTGAATTCCATTATAAGCCATCAGCAATAAGATTTGGCACTTTGTTTTATGTATGATACTAACTTCAATGCCTTTGTCATAGTCTGTTTGCTTTTAAACCTTTTACTTGCCATTGTGTTCTTAAATGTGCTTTGTAGATCGGTGAAGAATTATGAAGTATAATTTGAATGCTCAGTATCTGCTATTTTCTTATACCTTCTTTTCTTTGCTCTGGGTGGGTTCCAACAGTCTCTGGATTGAGGGTAATCACCACATCCCACCGTTAGATAGGCTTTCCCAATTATGCCACTTGTAGGAGACCGAGAAGGAGGGACATCTCATCTTTTTCTGCCCTAGCTACTATGAGATTAGAGGGAGGTGTTACCGCTCCAATTCTCTCCTAAGAGGAAAAGTCTTAACCCCTGTTAGATTTTGGTAGCTCGGAGGTACTTCTGCATTATTGTGCCTAGGCAGAAGTCCGAGCAAATGTCTCTCCCAAGTAACTTTATAAAATGTATTTATAAAGTGAGTTTATAAAGTTAAGTTGGGGCTTTTATTATTTTAGGGGGAAAAGTGACTTTATGATATTTGAGTGACTTAAGTGACTTAAGTCATCTTAATGAGAGAAAAAGTCACATCCGTCATAGAAGATTAAGGGTCACAGAAGATGAAAGGTCACGGCAGTTACCCTACATGAGTCATTAAAAGCAACCATTGAGGAGAGTAGGGTGCACATTTCAAGGTGAGCTTGGAAGTTTGATGAGAGCTTGAGGGAGATGAAGAGGCATGCATTCCAAGAGAGAGAGAATGAGTTGAAGAGAAAGGAGAAGTAGCAGCAGCAAGTTGGCGCACCTTCCAAGGAGAAGTGAAGGCATGATTTCCAAGACAAAGGCAACATTTATTACCTGGTCTGTACAGCTGAGTAACAGGATGTACAGTATGGATTTGAGGAGGGCCGTACAGCTGTGTATGCACAGAAATCGAGGCTGCAGATTGCACAGATTTCTAGGTGCTGATTTTGCTGAGTTTTGGTCCATACAGTCCATTTTAGAGTGCTGTTACTGTGCACAAATACCGAGAAGTTTCTGCTGATGTTGAAGTCCGTACAATATTTCTCCGCGAAGCTCAATAAAGAAGACTCTCTTGGACTGGTTTTCCCATGTTGGGTTTTTCCCGGGGCATTGCCCAGAAATCCCAAGTGTCAAATGTTGTGATTTTGTCTACTGTTCATTGTTATTTCCGCTGCTATATTTTCAGATTGCTTAGTCTCTTGTATTTCTGCTCATATTTACAGTAAATGCATGTGTTTCCATTGCTTTATTGGTGAATAACTATAGGAGGTTGAAATCTTGTGTTGGCTAAGTGTTTGAGATTAGTTTTCAACAACCCCAACGGGAGAGCCCAGAGGCAACTCTCAGGCAAGCTACCCACTGTCACCTCGGTGGCCTTGCCCCAGTCTTCAGATTAAAGGGCAGGATGATCCTAGTCTAAGGAGGAATCCCTATGGTCAAATTAACTGAGTTCGTTGTAATGGTGTGAGTAGTCTAGTAACTTGACTTATGAAATTTTACTAACAATGATCAGTTTACCTTATATGAATGAAGAATTATTATACATGCAAATAGATCATGACAAGTGCCCCAAATGAAATGTTAATTAATAATTTGCATTGCAAGAGTCCGAGTGAGGTGCTTAGCAAGTTAAACCCAAATCACTTATGGTGAATTTGTCAAGAAAATTTCACATGCGCTTATGTAAATGTATAAACCATAAGCCATCCACAATGTATGCTTTGAAAGTTATTAGGACAAATTACATAAGTAAGATGATGAGGTCTCAAGATGGCATGGTACAAAAGAATGTCATCCATATGACCAATCATAAACCATTCACCATTTCACTTAGGCCAGAAATCAAGGAAACACCACTGTTCAGATTTGAGAAATTAATGACAAAATTTAAGCGCTGTAGTGTCACAAACTGCCCACAATGTACCACGATTTCAGGATTACCATGAGAGGAAACGAGTATAAAATCATCCACAAAAGGGGAATTGCTGGAAATGTAAATGAGTAATTGCAGCCCTTGCAAGATATTTATTGTTTGAATTCCAGAATTGTATTAAGGAGCATGTAAATGATTTATATCAATGCTGTAAATGATACCTTTCTTAGTGTGAACTTCAACAACAGAATATGCCCCCAAATGAGTTTAAGAAGTTACATCCAGATTGTAACTTAGAACATGGTAAACCATTTATCCAAGATTGCTATCAGTCAAAAAAACCAGAGTCATCCATGTAAATATGAAAGTGATTAATGAGCCAATAGTCATGTTAACTTGTAAACATATAACAAACACTTGTAGGTTTTAAGCATGAACACCACATGAAAGAAGGACATCAGTTCAGAGGGGAGCAGTGAAGCTTCATCATATCTCCATGGATGAGCAAGTTGCATATATTCTCACCAAGGCTTTGATAAAGGAAAAGTTTGTTTTCTTTTGGGAGAAGCTGGGCGTGGTGCATAACACCTTTCTCGCTAGGAGGGAGTGTTGATGATTATAGCTTGGACAAGTACTTCTGCATAGGCACCTCATTTTTCGGTGCCTTGTATACTATGAGATCAAAGGACGTTACTACTCCCTCTACAGGGACTCAAGGGGCTCCCTCTCTACTTTCTTCCGATATCAGGATCAAAGGTGCGTAGCTCTTTTCCTCAGGGAGATTCTAAGTCACAGATCCCATCTCTTGCACGCCCCGCTACTCGGGACAGACTAGGAGGATCACCTCTTCTTTCCATGCTCTTCCATCAGTTCGGAGTAACAAACGACAGTCTGAGTTCTAGAGTACTTCAGATCGTAGAGTGGTGAGACCTCGGGTCTCCTCTAAACCTCCCCCCTTGGAGATCAACCGATATGTTTGAGACCGGTTTGGAGATGTAGGCCCATACATCCGACCACACATCCTCATAGTGACAAGGTTCAACCCCAGATGGATTCAAAGTAGGGCACCTCTCGCTTGTCAAATTTCCTCTTAGCCCCATCGAAGCAGTCAAAGTGTTGATATTATGGTAGCTGTGGGAGGTATTAACCTCTACATGTAACCCTGACGAGACTAGAATATTCCAGGAAGCAATAGAAACCCTAAAACGTTGGATAATAACTCTAGGAGACAAGTCAACTCAAGAGAATATTTATTATTGAGTTATTAGCCTCTAGAAGTAGAAATCGTCCCAGTTAGGTCACTTGGAGGACTATAAATAAGAGGGCGCTAGAGCTCATTTGTCACTCTTACTCTCACAACTGCATAAGACCAGTGGTGCACAAGTTTGGAGAGGAGCTGCAGCTGCTGCAACTGGCATTTCGGTTTTGTCTTGGACTTTCTCTTGGTTATGGTTTGGACTTTCTGCTTTGTACGCTAGCTTTGGAGAGAGGTACGCTACCTTGGTTGTCTATTGGTTCTAGGGTTTGCTTCTAGAATTATTCTCTCTGTCAAGGTTAAGGTGCTCGGGGGTGGCATTTGTGCCTATGGTTGGGTGACACTATTGAGATATTGTCTATGGTGAAACGAGCACACCTATTTTTCTAACAGGTTATGGGCCCATACTATCTTCAGACAATCTAACCGCTGGAAGATAGATTGGGAGGATTTGCTCAGTTACAGTTGCAATTGCAGTCAAAGTTTTGTTGCAGCAACGAAACCCTAACTCTCTTGTTAAGGCACCTTAAGTGAACAACTTGACCTAATTCCTGGATAGCCTAGTGCACCCTAGCCTAGTGCGCCTCCTGTTACTCTCAGCAAGCCAAGACGTCAAGTTTGAGTTTTTGGTCAAAGTCAAAGGTTGACCAAGTAAAAGTCAAAGGTTGACTAAGTCAAAGCAGTCATGACTTACTCTATGAAGTCAAAAAACAAGGTAGAAGGGGCTTCTAACTTTAGAGCATGGAAGACAAGCGTTGACCTCATCCTTTCCAAGAATAAAGTGTTGGATATCGTGAAAGACAAGATCATGGAACCATAGTTTGAAGCAGGAAAAGAGAAGGAACCTCAGAACGTTGCAGTTATGGAGAAGTTCAAGAACAATGAGATTAATGCTATGGTTATCATAGTGGACTCTGTAAAAGACCACATGATACCCTACATCTCTCATCTTGACTAATCTAAGAAGATGTGCGATGCCCTAACTAACCTCTTCTCAGTCAGAAACATTGGACAAGTAACGAGTCTGAAGAATGAGCTCCGTGACATGAAAATGAATGATGATGACAACATAACATCATACTTTGTAAGAATCTCTCAGTTAAGAGATCAACTACAAGCTATTGAAGAAATCATTTCAGAAAAGGAACTGGTAAACATAGTACTCAATGGCCTTCCCAAGACATGGGATGCATTTGCCGCAAGAATGAACACGAGAAAGGAGTATCCCACATTTGAAGAACTTTGGACTTGCTGTGCACAAGAAGAATCAAGGATTAGCACAAAAGAGAAATCCCAAAAGAAATATGATGATCAAGCCTTCACAACAAAATTCAAGAATTTTAGGAATAAGAGGAAGTTTGGCTTAAGGAAGAAACCAAATCAAGAAAAGGATATAATGCTTCAACTGTCGAAAATATGGTCACTACAGGAACCATTGTCTCGAGTTAAAGAAAACGAAGGAAACAGACGAAGCAACAGTTGCCGAAGAAAGGGAACCCTCAAAGAAAGCCAAGCAGGATAAAACAAAGTTCTTCTTCTAGTCAAGGTAACAATATTCTTCTATAACATAGTTCTTGTACATACCATGTTTACATAGTTCTTGTACATATGATGCATATCTATATCTTAGAAGAAAAGATGGTCAATGAAACAATACTTATGGAAGAATAACAAGATAAGGATTGCTATTACGATGACTACAAGAAGATGAAGTACGTTGACAAATTCCTGAGGTATCTATTATATAAGTAACAACTGCCAGATAGGCTGAAATCAGAATCAAACTTGAAGAGACCCAGAAGGAGTCAAATCAGAAAGAAGTTAGTAATCGAGAGGAAATTAGAATAAGACTTGTGACATTTTGCAGAAGGCAATAAGGATGCAGACATAAGCATGGACTCTCTTAGATGGAGGGATTTGATTACAAAATTCCAAAAGAAGAGCATGCATTCATGTATGAAGCTAGGATTAGGAGGGAGCTAATCCTAAATGAGATGATCCAATGAAGTATCCGTGAAGATTATGAAGTATCTGTCCATGTTCCCATTGAAAGTAGAAGCCATGATAAGTAGCACGTGTTCAGTTTGACTCTAGAAGAAGTCTTCTTTGAAAAGAAGTCTTCTTTGAAAAGAAGTCTTAAGTATCCTTGGAATCTTCAGGAAGGAAGGGAATGGAATCTATAGAAGACTCCATGGACCCAAAAGCTAAAAAGGAACATGAGGAAGAACATGAAGATTCCAAGAAAGAAAGAAAAGCAAGAACAACCAATTATTATACTGAGAATCATAAGACTRCCAGCTTGGTTTGAAACCACTAGAAGCAATCAACCGGAAGAAATGGAAGTTGTGATGAAGAACAGTGTATGTAAGAAAATGTCAAAAAGACTTATGAATGGAAGCATTGCGAGATTCAGAACTAGAGGTTCTTCCAGAAGGAGGGAGAAGACTATGACGACAACTTGTTCCAGTAAACCTGATATACCTCTTGCAGTATCCATGGATTGAAATTTACATGTAAAAGATTGTTCTTCCCAATAAAGAAAATTGAGAAAGAAGCTTATACCAGGAAGAGACACATGTATACAAATGGAAGAAGACCTTGTATGGATTCAAGCAACTTGATGCAGTGTATCTCATATACAGGAGAAACGTGGCGGAAACTTCCTATGACAGAGAAAGTGTATCATAATGGTTACTCAAAAGTCCGGGATGGTGGATTGCAAATCTATGGCTAACTCCCATGATAACAAATCTGAAGAAGTTGAAGCGACTCTAATCCAGAAGACTCATCTCTGTATTAACAATTGAGTGGCTCGTTAATGTATTTAGAGAATACTCAACTCGATAGTTGTTTTGTGGACGTTTAAATTATGACATATAACTGCATGAATTTATTGATTCAGATTGGGAAGGGAGTGCAGATGACAGAAGAAGTGCTACTTGGATATGTTTCAGTTTGAGCATTACCATGATGTCACGAGCTAGCAAGAAACAAAAGTCTGTTGCAATTAACACCACATAAGCAGATTATATTTTAGCTTGTGCTGCTTGTACATATGTCTACTTGTAATCAACACGTCCATAAGCAGGAAACAAAAGTCTGCTTGCAATCAACATGTCCATAAGCAGAGTATATGGACGTGCCTGTGGTTGAGCACAAGGTGAACGTGTGAATTTCCATAGAGTTGGGTGCATCGTCATGAGACAGAAATGAAGATGATGTATTAGTCTCCTCTGAGCAGAGAGTTGAGATGATGAACTCTACATGACTCTCCTGTGTAATGCAGTGGGAAAGAAGATCTATTGAATGGACGTGCCTGTGGACGAGGATAGGTGAACGTGATCCTAGTGGCTGAGCACTAGTGAGAGTGGTTCGCCTGTGTAATGCAGTGAGATAGAGATATGGACATCCCTATGGATGTGCCCCTAGTGGCTGAGCACTAGTGGATGTATAAGATCCCTTGCTATATTGTTCAGGAGTCAGACCTGCCTATAACCCTAATTGTAATGTAAAGGGTACAGGTCGGACCCACCTTAATGTAATTGATAATTAATGTAAAAGATAATTAATTTGGTTAATATTAATTATATTATGAGATAGAGAGGTCGGCCCTGTTGTGCCAATAGACACTTTTGTTTACAGGTCAAGTCTAATATAAGTAAAGGTAAATTCCCCATTGAGGAATCATATCTTTTGTGTGAGTTTGGAAATTTCAGCAAGTACATCTTCTTGGGAAAAGTGTGCACCCCTCCTGGGTGCTAGTCTTCTAGGGTTTGCAAGCATCCTCTTGTGTGCTAGGTTTTCTTGGTGGTGAAGGTCTTTCTCTTGAAGAATATAGCAAAGGATTTGGCTGGGTTTTCTTCCCTTGTTGAGAAGGGTTTCCCAGGATACTTCTTGTGTTCTTGTGCATGGTGTTTCTTCTTGTGATCTTGGTTTCTGCAACATAATTGTTTATGGTTTAAAGTTAAATGCTAAAAAGGAATGAATTTCATGCTTAAACCTTGCTTATTGAAAAATCAACATGGTATCAGAGCATAGGTCTTGAAGAACCCATTGCACAAACAACTTTTAGCCATCCTCTCTCTCTTCTGTAAAAACCGTACGACCCTCCTAGGGTTTCCCGAAATTCCGTACGACCTACCTCTTTGAGGAGTTTCAACACTTGTCACTTGGATGTTGGGGCTAAAAAGTGCATAGGAGTGTACGACCTCCTTCAACGCACCTCCAACAAGCTTCAGATTACATTTCCGAGCCATTTTAACCTTTTGGCCCTAGGGTTTCTAGGGTTTCGCTAATTTCTGAAGAAATTTCAGAATTAGGGTTTCTGCAACTCATTGAAGGAGCTCTTCAACTCACTAGTGTTCTCCTATCTTTCAAAGGCTTATTGTTGGCAGTCATAAGTGCAATAAATCCTAAAAGTGCTACCCTAGCCTAACCGTTAGGTTTTCTAGCCCAGTTGACAAGGGATTGTGAAGAATCTAAAATTATGATGAACAAGAACTATGATGAAAGATAAGCTTGATGGATCAAGCAACTTCAAGTTCCTGGAAGACAAAGACTTCAGAGGAAGGCTTATTGTGGGCTATACAAAAAGGTGACACTGTGACTACCTTCTTCATGAAGATATCAGAGGACAAAGATCAGCCAGGTGCCATTGGAGAAATCATATCAGCACCCTCAAGTATGTACTTGTATATATTATTTGTATCATTGTCATAAGGGTAATTGCAGGAGGAAGGAACCTTTGTTGAAGTCATGGATCCAAAGAGATCTCAGTGCATTCATAGGAACAACACACTGGAAGTGAAGACTCCAGGTTTGATTGTTTTAACTGTCATTCCTCTAACCTATAATTCTAAAAGTTTTCTACTAGTAAGTGTTGTAGTTGTGACAACAATCCTTAAATTGATTTTATTCCAGAGATGTACTCATTATTCTCCGTTAGGAGATATTCTCGGTTTGTTTCCTTTTGTTTTCTTGTTCCAGATAGGTTAACAACAAAGGAAGATGTTTATCCTTCAGAAGGAGTCAATTGACTCAGAGGGAGTCAAAACTATTTCAGAAAGAGGAAGAATAGAACCATCATTGAGGCAGTCAATGCAATAATGCATGATCAAAGTTTTTCTATGATTCTATGGGCAGAAGCATGCATGACACAGTACATGTTCAAAACAAGAGTCTTCACCAGACCTTGAAAAACGTAATTCCTGAAGAAGCCTTCTTTAGAGTGAAGCTTGAGATTGAACACTTCAGGATATTTGGGTGTACAATGTATTTTCATGTACCCAAAGAGAAGAAGTCCAAGCTAGACTCTTCAAGGAGAAATGATACATTTATGGATAACATTGAATCTTTGAAGACTTTCCAGATCTACATCCCTGGTCAGAGACAGATTGAGACAAGCAGAGATGTTGCCCTTAAAGAAGAGATAGCCTTTCAAAGATCCAAAGAATCTCAGATGGAGATTGACAGTGAGACAATACCTTCTGCCACTTCAGCAGTTCAGAGGGAGACAAACATTATTCCAGCTGATCCAGTTGCTCTAGTTGATATGTCTAGAGATATTACAGTAGGGCATAAAAGACTTGCCGAGGCTCACTCCGCAGGAGGCAGAGGAACATACAAGCCCCTCAAGGCACATCCAGAGAAAATAAAATTGATTTTCGAGCTATCCTTCAGTCATGAGCCACTTCATTGATTTTGACCCTCCTTGTCTTTGAGAAGCAACAGGAGAACAGGTATGGCAAGATGCCATAACAAAAGAATACCAGTATATCTTGAAAGAATGATGTATAGAATATTGTCCAGAGACCAGAAGGGAAGTCTGTGATGACTTCCAACTGTGATGACTTCCAAGTGGATCTATAAGATCAAGCATGCAGTTGATGGAAGTGTCGAGAAATACAAAGTGAGATCTATAGCCAGAGGTTTCTCACAAACAGAGGGAGTTGTCTATGATGAGACACTTGATACAGTAAGCCTGATACACTTCCATTCGTATTACCATCCATGAGTTGGAAACTATTTTAGATGGATGAATCCTTGATGAGTTTTGGTTTCAGCAAGAGTGTTGCTGATCCAAAACCTATATTATTACAGTGTTGGTGACGAGAGCCTGATTTTGGTGACTTATTCAGAAAGTCTTGTTGTTGGATACAAGTAAGCCTTGACTTCTGAGTTCGAGATGAAGGATCTAAGTATGATGCACTACTTCTTGGGACAAGAAGTATGACAAAGGACTGATAAGATTTTCATGAGACAAGGAAAAAATACAGTGGGAATATTAAAGAAGTTCAGTATGACAAAATGCAAATCCACGGTGATGAATTTGAAGAAAATGAATGATGATGATTCAGACAAGATTGATCCACAGTTGATTGGATCATTGATGTATCTGGTTAACACTAGACCTGATTCATGCTATGCAGTGAATATGCTTAGTCAATCCACGAGTCAGTTGAGACAGACTCACTGGATAGCACTAAAGCATGTATTGAGATATATACGAGGTACAGTTGGATATGGCCTGAGATATGCCTCAAGTGTGAACTTGAGTTTGCAAGAATATATCGATACAGATTGAGCAGAGAGTACAGTGGACTGTAAGAGCACATCCGATTATTATTTTACCGTGAAGGTTGCCATGGTTTCCCGATGCAGCAGGAAACAAATCTCTGTGGCCTTGAGTACCACAGAAGCAAAGTATATAGCGTTGAGTGTGCGAAGCAGTGTGGTTTCACAAGCTTCTGACAAATTTACTTGAGATGGATTCTATGATGATAACCATAGTTGTGTGTAAAGCTCTTTGAGAACCCGATGTTTCATGATATATCGAAACACGTTGAGATAAAATGTCATTATATCAGAAACATGATGTAGAGGAAAATAGTACACGTGCTGTACCTTCCTACACATGAGCAGATTGCAAACATCTTCACCAAATTAGCTTGGTGAAGGACACCTCCCTAGTTGAGAGGGAGTGTTGATGACTACAGCCAAGACAAAGTTCGAAGTACTTTCGTGTGAGACTTGGGCCTGATGGAGAATGCCTCCCTAGCTGAGAGGGAGTGTTGATGATTACAGCTGCGTGAGACATTCTCCAGGACACAGACTGATTGAGTCGACCTGAGAGAGAGCTCCTGAGATGGGTGTGTGGTTCCTATCTGAGACAGAACTGGAACGTAGTGATGGCCTCCTCCTTACAGAGAGTTGAGAAGAACTCCAGATGATTCTCCTGTGTAACGTAGTGAGAAAGGAGATCTGCTGAGTTGGACGTGCCTGTGGTTGAGCACAAGGTGAACGTGTGAATTCCCATAGAGCTGGGTGCATTTTCATGAGACATAAATGAAGATGATGTATTAGCCTCCTCTGAGTAGAGAGTTGAGATGATGAACTCCCGATGAATCTTTTGTGTAATGCAGTGGGAAAGAAGATCTGTTGAGTGGACGTGCCTGTGGACGAGCACAGGTGAACGTGATCCTAGTGGCTGAGCACTAGTGAGAGTGGTTCTCCTATGTAATGCAATGAGATAGAGATATGGACATCCCTATGGATGTGCCCCTAGTGGCTGAGCACTAGTGGGTGTATAAGATCCCTTGCTATATTGTTCAAGAGTCAGATCTGCCTGTAACCCTAATTGTAATGTAGAGGGTACATGTCGGCCCCACCTTAATGTAATTGATAATTAATGTAAAAGATAATTAATCTGGTTAATATTAATTATATTATGTGATAGAGAGGTTGGCCCTGTTGTGCCAATAGACACTTCTGTTGACAGGTCAAGTCTAATATAAGTAAAGGTAAATTCCCCATTGAGGAATCATATCTTTTGTGTGAGTTTGGAAATTTCAGCAAGTACATCTTGTGAAAAGTGCGCACCTCTCTTGGGCGCTAGACTTCTAGGGTTTGCAAGCACCCTCTTGTGTGCTAGGTTTTCTTGGTGGTGAAGGTCTTTCTCTTGAAGAATATAGCAAAGGATTTGGCTGGGTTTTCTTCCCTTGTTGAGAAGGGTTTCCCAGGATACTTCTTGTGTTCTTGTGCATGGTGTTTCTTCTTGTGATCTTGGTTGCTGTAACATAATTGTTTATGGTTTAAAGTTAAATGCTAAAAAGGAATGAACTTCATGCTTCAACCTTGCTTATTGAAAAATCAACAACAACTCCCTCAAAGCTCTTACATTGAAGGGTCAGCTTCAAAATATCAAGATGACAAAAGGTGACACCGTTGCTACCTTCTTTATGAAGATGTCAACGATGAGAGATCAGCTAGGTGCCATTGGAGAAATCATATCAAACCGAGAACTTGTTTTGACCACTCTCAATAATCTTCCAAAACATTGGGAACCATTTCTTCAAAGTATCAGTGGAAGCGAAAATCTACCTACTTTTGATCGTTTGTGGAGAGACTGTACCCGAGAAGAAATCAAACTTATAGCTAGAGGAGTGGAAGACTCCCCTCATGATGACAATCATACTCTTGCACTTCATACAAAGAAAGGAGGAAGAAATAAAAGAAACTTCAAGCAAACATTCAAAGACGAGAAGACTTCATCAACTTCAGGTTATGATCAGAGAAAAGACGTCAAATATTCCGTGCTTTAGATGTGACAAGTATGGACACTTTGCGAGAAATTGTCCTACCAGAAAGAAAGGAAGACAATATGCTTCCACCGCTGATATTGATCCAGACCATCCTCAGAAAGATGAAGACATGAGAAATGAGGATTACTTCCGCTGACCTTTCTCATGAAGTCCAAATACAAGATTGAGCATGACTGTAAACTAGGGTAAGTTGTTGTACTACTTTCTTTAATTGATTTAATTATTAACCTGTAGTTGATTGCATTTTGATAATGAAGGGTATTATCCCTAGTGTGGGAGCCCTCATGACTTGTACCATTATCCCTCATACGGGAGTCCAACTTTTCTTGATTGATTATTATTCTAGTACATGAGACCATTCTGGTTGTTATCCCATGGGAGGCCATCTTTATTATTATCCTAGTACGGAGTTCTTCAAAATACTATAAAGTCAGTAGAGGACCTGAGAAGACATGAGATATCTCCAGGTTAACAACACAGAAAAAGGAAGATGTTTATCCTTCAGACTTCAGAGGGAGTCAAACTATTTGAGAAGAAGGAAGAGAGAGTACCTTCTCCCCCTTCAACAGTTGAAAGCGAAACAATTACTGACACAGTTACTCAGTAGATCCCATAGCTCCAGTTGATATTTCTAGAGACATTGCAGCAGGCCATAAAAGGCCTGCCTGGGCTCAAGAATTTTTTCAAGAGGCAGACAGACATACAACTCCTCGAGGCACATTTTGAAAGAGCAAGACACCAAAGTGATTTTCAAGCTATGTTTCAACCATGAGCCACATCATTGATACTGAGTCTTCTTGTTATGGAGAAGCAACAAGTAAGCAGGTATGGTAAGATGCCATGACAAAAGAATATCAGTCCTTCTTGAAGAATGATGTGTGGGATATCGTTCTGAAACCAGAAGGGAAGTTTGTAGTTACTTCCAAAGTGGATCTATAAGATCAAGTATGCAGCCGATGGAAGTGTTGAGAAGTACAAAGCGAGATTTGTAGCCAGAGGGATTCGTGGTTCACGAGTCAACCGAGACAGACTCACTGGATAGTAGCGAAGCATGTATTGAGATATCTACGAGGCACACTTGGATATGGCCTGAGATATGCCTCCAGTGTAGACTTGAGTTTACGGGGATATGTCGATGCAGATTGGGCAAGGAGCACAATGGACCGGAAAAGCACATCCGGTTGTTGTTTTACCTTGGGGTCATCCATGGTTTCCTGGTGCAGTAGGAAACAAAGCTTTGTGGCCTTGAGTACCACAGAAGCAGAGTATATAGCATTGAGTGTGGCAGTCCGCGAAGTAGTGTGGCTTCGCAAGTTCCTGACAGATTTATTTGATCATAACATGGATCCTACCATTATTCATTGTGATAACCAGAGCTGTGTGAAGTTCTCTGAGAACCCTATGTTTCACGATAGATCGAAACACATTGAGATAAAATAGCATTATATTAGAGACATTGTGTAGAGGAAAGCAGTACACGTGCAACAACTTCCTAAACATGAGCAGATTGCAAATATCTTCACCAAACCGCTTGCCAAGACGAAGTTCGAGTACTTCTGTGAGAGACTTGGCCTAGTGGAGAATGCCTCCCTAGTTGAGAGGGAGTGTTGATGATTATAGCTTCGTGAGACATCCTCTAGGACACAAACTAAGTGAGTCGTCCTGTGAGAGAGCTCATAAGTTGGGTGTGCCCATGAGATGGGTGTGTCGTTTCTTCTCCAAGATTGAGATGGAACGATGTGTGCCCCTGTGTGGGGTGAGGATGCCCATGTGATGGGTGTGTTGTTCCTCTCTGAGACTGAGATGAAACGATGTGTATCCCTTTGCAGGGTGAAGGTGCCCATGTGATGGGTGTATCGTTCTCTTCTGTGTAGAGAGTTGAGAGGATGTGGTACCCCAGATGATTCTCCTGTGAGACGCAATGAGATAGAGATCTGTTGAGTAGGACGTCACTGTGGCTGAGCACATGTGGACACGCCCCTAGTGGCTGAGCACTAGTGGGTGTGTGAGATCCCTTGCTATATTGTCTAAGAGTAAGATTTACCTGTAACCCTAATTGTGATGTAAAGGGTACAGCTCGGCCCCACCATAAAGTGAAAGATAATTAATATTGTAATTATTAATTATATTCTGAGTTATTGAGGTTTGTCCTGTTGTGCCAATAGACACCACTTTTGATGTATCCAGTCTAGTATAAATAAAGGTGATTTCCCCATTGAGGAAACACACAACACACACGTGATTTTGGAAATTTCAGCAATTACATATTCTAGGGCTGAAGTGTGCACCTCTCTTGGGTGCTAGCTTCTTGGTTTTGGAGAGCACTGTTTTGTGTGCTAGGTCTATGGTGTGGGAGGTCTTTCTCTTGAGAATATAGCAAAAGATTGCTGGGTTTTCTTCCCTTGTTGAGAAGGGTTTCCAAGGATATTTCTTGTGTTCTTGTACATGGTATTTCTTCTTGTGATCTTGGTTATTGCAACAATTGTTAATGGTGTAACTGCATTTGTTTATGGTTCAAGTGAATGCTAAAATTGAAATAAACTTCATGCTTGAGCCTAGCATAGTGAAAATTCAACACTGTGGTGGATGTGATCCACTGGTAGTGACTGTGTGTCATTGGTTAGTAGCCGTGTGATACTAGGAGTGGTTGTGTACTAGGAGGGATAACAGAGGAGATTATGTCTCGAGGCCCACAGGTCCTCGACATGGAGTACTGAGAGCCATATTGACTTGAGCCTGGCCCTGGAGGGCCCATCCTTCTTCTTCAGCGCCTCCATTCTGTCAGCAACAACAACGTCCATCCCATCGGCCTGGTTCTGATGTAGCAGTGGGTCTTGCTCCATGAGGTAATGAGTCCGGGTATCATGGTATGTGTCTCTCTGATTCTCAAAACATTTGAATATGTGCATTTAATTCTCTTTTACTTCATGACGTGTGCTTGGACTCTATGCCTTTTGACTTGTCCATACTTGGGGGATGACAGAATGCCCTAGCAAGTTGGTTCCCTTAGGAGTGAGTTGCCACTGGGTGGGTTCATCAAATGTCATTGTCCATTCCCACCATACTTATCACTTTTTATCATCTTCCCTCTCATCCATCCCCTGCATTGGTTCGGGCATTGGGTTTTCCAAGCTAGTAAAGGGTTGTACGTTGCCTTGTGGGAAGAAGCGGCTAAAGGCCTAGAGGGTAAAAGTAGCTGGCAAAAGATAAAAGCCAAAAGGTCAAACCTTGAGATGCTTCTGCCAGGTATCCCCAAGAAAGCAATAAAGGGCTTCTCGGCAAGAAAAAGGGGGAACCCATAAAAAGATAAAACTCAAGACCTAGTTGGTGGATAGGGGGTCTCATCACAATCCAACCTATTAGGTCCATGGGCATGTAGTGGTATGACACTACTATTCATCTGGTCACCACGCCAGGGTAGTGGTTCTTGGTGGCATAGCCAAGAGAAAGGGGGTCTCATCTTGAGCCAACCTTCTCATCTCCGTGAAATGCTTGTGGGTAACACTGTCACCACTGGTCACCACGCCAGGGCAGTGTCCCCCAACTATTCTCTTGAAAGAAAAAACAATAAGATAAAAAGTAAAAAGGCATTGAATGGGCTAGGAAACAATTGCATCCTTGACAAGGTGCAGCTCACCCTCTTCAGAGGCACCCACAGGTAAGCCCTACATTTCCTTGTCGTCACTGCACCCCTTGCCCAAACATCCCCCACACCATCTCATGCACTTACATGACCTAGATTGGTCTTCACCTAGAAACACCCTGTTGCCGTCCTTATGCACACTTGCAAACGTGAGCTAAGTCCTGCTCACTTAGTGTGCCCTCGGAGACACAATGTCTAAGTTCCTGCCCACATTGTCACCTTGACGGGAACTTCTTCCTTCTAGACTTACTCCTAGGGAAGCCAGGGGGGGTTGTCCCTAAGTTGCTAATTAAATTTTATGTTAAGTGTTCTAGGAGTTAGTTTTAATTGTTTAAAGGCCAAGGGGAAAACTAGCCTATGAATGACAAGCAACAATGCAAGAGCAATTCTAAGTTTAAATGATAGTCAACCCTTTCCCTAAGTCAACTGATGACTAGTGCCTAATGTTGGGCTATGGGGTCAACTACGTTTAAGGGTGTTTCGTTACAAGGATTAATTTTAAAGTGTTACAAGTTCACAACAATA
>ML785645.1:0-11258 GCA_009831015.1 Picea engelmannii | reverse complement strand
AAAAGTGATAAGATGGTGGGAGCGGACGATGGCTCTGCAAATCCCCTTTGGTGGCTAACCAAAACCCATGAATATCAGCTTGCTAAGCTACCCAATCAATCACCCCAACAATGGTTAAGTGGATTAGTGTAAGATCCAAGCAGTCATCAGAAATGAAAGGAACCTAATGCATATATAAGAAGGTCATAACAATCAAATATGACAGATACCATGATACCTCGGACCAATTACCTCATGGAGCAAGAGTCCTCTCCGATGCAAGCCCAAGCCGGTGGTGATGGAAACTGCTACTGCTGACAAGACAAATCTGACGAAGAAGAAGAAAGATGGGCCCTCCAGGGCCTTGCTCAAGTCAACCCTGCTCTCGGTACTCCATGTCTAGGAGCATGCGGGCCTCGAGACATGATCTCCTAGTTATCCCTAGATATCGGGGATAACAGTGTGGAGGTTTGGAGAGGAGTTGCAGCTGCAACTGAGATTTCGGTTTTGTCTTAGACTTTCTCTTGGTTATGGTTTGGACTTTTTGCTTGGTACATTTTTGGTCTTTTTTAATTTATTGGAATGATAATTTTTTGTTGAGTCCATTGCTCTTCTTAATATGTTATTATAAAACAGGGAGATTATATTATATGTGTTACCCCCTCTCACTTAGGGGTAACTGGAGGAGATCATGTCTCATGGCCCGCAATGAAGACTTGGGTTTTGATGATCATGGTGATCAACATATCCACAGAGTTTAGCCCAACAACCCCTCAGATGCCTCTACCTTACCAACATAACTCATCACACTCAATCAACAAGGTTCATTGGTAGATGGTGGCCGGACACATTATGAGGTACATTAGTCCTTGTTTCATGTAAAGTGTCATATTTAAAGCATTGGGCATTTGAGTAATGATCATAGGTTGAAGTTGGATAATGAATCATGAGCCCAAAAGTTATGCTTTTTTCCTTGTTTCAGCTTGGTGGCCATCCTTGGCATCCTAGTCCCTTGTTATCACTCCTGGGGAAAGGGGTACTATTGGTGGTTTCTTGAAAGAGGTAACGTATTGTTCTCGATCATACTTGCCACTTTCCATCCTTGATCCTTCCATTCTCCCATCTTTTGGGTAATGTGGTATCTACAAAGATCTGTAAGAGTTGGTTGGTTCCTACCAAGATTTATACCTTTGGGGATTGGTGTATCTAGTAGGTTGGTGCCTACAAATATTTGTAACAGTAGGTTGGTGCCCACAAAGAATTATAAAGAGGTGAAAGGGTTTCCATGTAAATCTTTTGTTCCATGTTCTGCAGTTAATAGATCTCATATTTGATTGTTTGCTTATGGTCGATGAATGTTTGAAAAAACAAAAAATTGTCTTGTACTGATTCAACATCCCCTCTCAGTATAAATGTGTGCTCAACAGGGTCAAGAAGAAACACTTCTTCTAAATGGCCTATTTTCTTTAATGGATTAGAATAAATAGACTAGGGCCAAAGACTCAGTAGTCTCCTATCTAAGCTAGATGGAAAATAGAGACCAAGACCTTACAAAGAAGGGGTCCTAGAAGGATCACCCTCACTAGCAATATCAACTATAGCTTAGTAATTGAAATCAATAGTCTTGTTAGGGTTCCTAGAGGATGAACAAAGCAAGGAATTAATAAGCACTTACCAAACTAACAAAGGAAGATAGGGGAGGAGTTACCACACAACAATTTGCCTCCAAGTGGTAGAGTTTACCCTTCAAATGGATTGATTTGCTAACTTTGTAGAAGACTTGACATCTGCATCCAATCTTGAACATAAAATAAAATCCAAGGGAGAAGAGCTTGCTCCAACACCAAATTGCCTCAAAAGGAAGATATTCAACAAGTTGTATTCTCAATAGCCAATCAACAACAAATAATAGTGTGAGGGGAGCCTCTTTTATAGAGGAGGCTTCAACAACCCTCTCGTTAGAATAATGTTTTTCTCTCCTTAGATCTAGCCTAGGAGATCTCAAAAAGACTTGTCCTCCAACTAGCTATGAGGACAAAGTCAAAAAATGCATAAATTATCAAAGTGGTTATGCCACATGTACAATATTCTCCCAAGAGAGAGAGAGAGAGACGTTCCACCAAAAGTAGCAAAGTAGATTCAAGGGAGGCCACCGTCCCTCCATGATGCATGGTAACTACCTCAAAATTCCCCTCCATTGAAGATTGATCCCAACAAATAGGCCAACGACTATGAAAAAGAGAGGAAAATTAGACACACGAGGCATGTGGGAAGCTCCACGATGGGACGGCTCACCAAAAATAGCTCCAAGAGACCTCACATGTAACCTCCTCCCAAAATCATGATAACCACCTCCCATAAGCCTAGGAGGGTGAAAATAGTCCACACGTGCCAGGTAGATGCTCAAACAGTCAAGTAATGCAACCTCCAAGGTGGACAGCTCTTCTAGAAGAGTGACACATGCCTCAAAAGTGATGATGTGGCTGAACTCTCTATGGACAAGATGTGGCATGGCATGACCAGTCCATATGCATGAAGAATAGCCCAAGAATGCCTAGGGCGTTGTGAAGAAGGGGCCTCCAGGGTCTCACTGCATAAAAATATGTAGAAAACCCCCTTGAGGTGGTTTTGAATGATCTCAAGTGCTAAATATGTGTCATAGGTCCCAAAGGTGCTAGGTAAATAACCACCTAGGCCAAAGTGTGAGAAACATGTAGGTAGATGCATGCTTAGGCATTGTTACCACAGGAATTATCACTAGAGAATTCAAGGTCGTCACCTGATAATAATTCTGTGGAACTTAGAAGACTAACTACTGTCACCTCGGTTTGTCTTACCACTCTTCAAGATGATCAAGGATCACCACTAGGGGGGCTTCCCTGTAGTCGGATTCTTCTTCTATGGCTTATGGATGCCCAACGATGAGTAAATAATGAATTCTCTTTTTGTATGTGTATATAAAAGGACAATGCTCTGTTTTGATAAGGCTGGAAATCACTCAATGGGTATGGTTATTTGAGTTTGTTTTGCTTCTTTGCATGAACCATATTGGACCACTCTCAAGGGTGCATTACTTGCATGGTCGAACCGTTAAGTTTTAAGCCTATCTTCAGGTTACAGTTTTGATGGATAAACAGAGTTATCTAACACAAGAAATACATGAGTTTCCAGGCAGCAGGAAAACAGAATATCAATCTTCAGGTTATTGTTCTCTAAAGATTTAATGATCAGCATAAAAAGCAAAAAGGGGTAGGGCGCTATTTGGGTCTGAAGCCAATCTTATATATGTTTCCCACAAACTGTATTGAGGTCACCCTATACAAAGTCTGGTTCTAACTCAGGATTTTGAGATTCCTTTGGTGAGATAATTCCAAGTAACCAGTGCCAAATTTACAAAAGTTATGCAGTTAGGTGTTGGGTTATGATTCCTTCCAGGCTAGAAAAATCAGTGTAAAGATGAAAAACTCTTCTGGAAATGATGCAAACCCGAATCTACTCGCATGAATACCCTCTTTTAGGCTGTCATAGAAACTCCTGTTTTCAAGTTTGGTTGAGCTTGATAAGGCATAACAATTTCAGTTGTAGATAAGTATTATCAACCAGGAGAATTATATGTATTAGAGAAAACAAGTGATGAGCTATTTTAGTGTTGTCTTCAGCATGTAATACAACAGAAAATTCCTTATACATTAATCTGCATTTCAGAGTATCGAATAGCTATAAATTCGCACCAGCAGAATTTGTATAGGAAATTTCAAGCCAGCACCTTAGGTTTTTATCTCAAAGTAAATGCGTGCAGGCTTTAGGAGTAACAGATTTTTTTAAGGGGATTTATCTAGGGCAATTTCTAGATCTGTTACCCACAAAAAAATTGAGTTGAAAGATGAAAATAATGGTTGAAAAAGACAATACTGGTGCCTTATTGATTACTTGGGCGAATGGGGTCTAATATGCAACTGAGGGAGGTTGATTTACGCCAAGGATGAAGGTGCATTAGCCGAGGTGTTCAAGCTGAAAACAACCTTGTCCTATGATTTCTGATAATACCCAGAAAACTTCACCACATACTTTGCTGAGATAGACAAAAATATGTATTATGCAAACTAGACTTAACCATGAAATGATTGTGTGTGTTATTCCACCATAAACAGAGAGAAATACATCAAAGAAACCATCTCAAATAATAGATATTTCATGAATTGGAACAGTGTTACCTGGATCCTAAAGCTTAATAACAATTGGTGAAGATATTCCAGCATGAATGAACTCATACAGCAACAACAATCTCAACCTCTAGGGTGCACCACTAGACCATCAACAAGCTTCTTTAGAAAAATAGAATGAAACAGAGCAATGGCATCAAGTATTCATTTCTTCAACAACCCCTTACAAGTGAGAGGGGATCTCTTTAATTAGGAAATGAGCCAAAGACCCTCTTGAATAGAATAACAATCTCTAGAAGCAAAAAATATTAAAATATGGATGGTGTCAACAGCTAGTTTCCAACAGCTATCTCTAATAGCTAGCTAAGTGGGGCAAATGGCTTCTAGAGAGGTCTAAGTCTCTCTTCTAGAAGTTATCTTGGTCAACATTAGCTGTTTTACAAAGTATTTGGCAAAGTAGACACAAAATAATCATGAAATGAAGCTACCATGTACATTTGAGGGGTCTGCCCCCTTTTCCTAGCTCCAAATATTAACAAGATAATACCTTGTTGCTTCCACATGTGGGTCCAAGGTGGCGCGCCCCACTTTAACCATCAAGGTCAACAACTTAAGTTACATCCCTAATGGGCTCATAGCCAAAATAGCCAAGGCATCCAATATAAAGTGAAGATCATGATTTTTTATTGGAAACCTTAGTCCAAACTTAGGGAATAGTGTTAATTAATCCCAATCAACCAGAAATATGTGTAGTCTCCACTAGAAAGTATCCAAATACATGCAATATGTCTCCAATATGAATAAAATACATGATAAAGCTGCTGGAGTACAAAAATATGACCGTGATATTCAAAAGGGTGAAAAGGAGTGATGTTGTACACCCTCCTAACCAAGACACCACCATGGAAGTCACCCACACATTGGAAATGATTAGAAACACGATGACTAATGACACTAGGGGCATGAGTCTCTTTGCACCAATACCTTTACCCGAAGGCACTACACACCTGCCGCAACTATTAGTTACTAGGAAATCTTGATTCTTGGGTTTTCTTAGTGAACCATAAGGGCCATGCCTAGAAAGGTATGCGCGTCCATGAAATGCCACTTGGGAAACTGTAGAAATTTAAATGATAAAATCAGAAAGACTATAGTCCTAAGTTGCACGAAACGGGGAAACGATTCTTAGTTTCCGAAATCGGGACGATACGAAACAGGCCCTCAAAAAATGGAAACGTCAGGGGAAACGCCGTATATAATTATATATATATATATATATATAGTTTAAAAAAAAATAAAGCATTATATTGCAAGAAAAACATAATGATACACATAAATGACATTTTAGAAGGAAAACCATGCCCATATTAACTCCCATAGATGATGAATATCATTCATTACATGATGCACGTAGCAAAATCCAAAATTAGCCTTTATAGATGCGGCTTTACATCCAAAATCAGCCTTTATAAATGAGGCTGTATGTGCTGAGAATGAAAAAAACATGAGCTAAAGGCAACTACAGTTACGTATCATACTGATCCTCATGCTCATCATAAAAAATAGAACAAGATGCATGTTCAACAGAACTAGAGCCTCGATGGGAAGAAGAGGCAACTTGAATTGCACTTCCACTTGCATCATTAACAATATCAAGAGCAACAAGAGAGAGCTCTAAGTCTGGGTTTTCTGCATCCACATCCCACTCTTTATGAGGCCCACTTGTATATTCTTCACCCTTGCGAGACACAAGGTGAAGGTTTGAATGCACATATACAAGATCCTCAGCCTTTTGCGATCCCAACCTGTTGCGCTTCATTGAATGAATGAAACCATAGGTGCTCCAATTCGTTTTTGCTGATGAAGAGCTTGCCACTTATGATAGAATACGAGTGGCAAGGCTTTGCAAATATACACCATTTGCCCCATGACAAGTCCACCATTTAATCGGGTTCATGGTGCTTCTCTCCTCCAAAGCTAAGATGTCTGCATAATCCTCCAATCCAACACCAAAACAAGCAAATTCCTCCCTCACCTCTGTTTGTTGAGAAGATGGAAACAACCTCTGGAAGTCTTTTTTCACTCATGTGGCCACCTCCTTGTCCTTATGTGGGGCCTTCCTCTTCCCATTTCTTTGAGCAATGAACTCCTCATCATAAAATTTGGGATTTAGAGCATGTGCCAAAGTGTGCAATGGAGTGTTAAAGCCATTCCACCTAGTGACAATTATGGACCTCACATGCTCAACAAAATCAACCTCGAAAAAAAACAAAGTGGGAGCCTCCTGTGTAATAATTTCCATGGTTTTCTCAACCATGGTATCCATGCCATCATAAATCTCTCCCAAGAAAGGTTTGTCTGTGTTTGCATCTCGGAGAAGCTCAAATGTTGGTAAAGTAAACTTGAGCAAGAATTCTACCTTGCTCCACCAATCCTCATCAATCAACACTCTCCACACCATACTTCCTCTCTCTAAATCTGACTATCTCCACTCAGCCCAAGTCACACCCACCACCGTACTCATCAATGCACTTTTGACCTCAACAAGGCAGCACAACATGATGAAGTTTGAGGCATATCTTGTCTCAACAACTTTGAGAAACTCCAATTTGGGGTATTCTCGATACATTGCTTGAGACTGATGGTGGTTGGTGATGAATTTAATGATCTTCCTAGCTTGCCATGTGACCTCCTTAATCCATTTAGTTTTTTCCTCAATCTCTTCTAAAATGAGATTTAAATTATGGACAATGCAAGGAGTCCAAAAAATATGATGATATCTACTCTCAACGATCAAGCTTGCAGCTTTGCAAACGGTTGCATTATCTGTGATAACTTGCACCACATTTGCTGGTCCTACTTGTTCAATAACAAAAATTAAAATATCAACAATGAATTTGCTATCTTTTACCTCGCCAGAAAAATCTTCTTCTCTTAAGAACATCGCTCCTATTGGTGATGATGCAATAACATTGACCAAGGGCCTTCACTTTGTTTCAGTCCATCCATCAAAAATAATGGAAACCCCTGTGCTAGTCCATGAGGTATGAACTGGTTTGAGAATATCATGAATCAATGACCTCTCTTTCTGCAACAACACTATTCTGCGTTTTTCATAGTTTGGCCCCTTGAAACCTTGAGGAGCCTCGTTAATTGCCTTCACCATATCCTTCCAATAGGGGGACTGAACCACATTAAATGGGATGCCACATGCAAATATGGCCCTTGCCACTCTTGACTCTGTTTTTTCTCTCTTTTGGTTGTTGAACATCTTCATCAATTTGTTGTCTGTAGCTACACCTCGTCCTCCAGGGCCTTTGGATATCTGGTTTTCTACCTCTAGCACCCTCCTCTTCCTTGCTTCATGAACAATCCTTGGCTCATTGCTAACACCCAAGGAAGGAGGATGCTTGCTACTGCCATGCACAACAATCTTGGCTCTATTATCTTTAATGTTTTGAGCATCAACATGCTCTTCATGGAATTTATCCCTCACCTGCAGATCAAGAGTATGTGGACAACCTTCAATACCCTTCCCTTCATGCAAAATGTGAGCCTTAACTCTTGTCTAAGAGCCCTTGAAGGTCTTATCCTTCTTGCATAAATTGCACTTCCATTCCCATGAACCTCCACCAACACCCATAGCCTTGACCTTGGTAACATGCCTCCAAAGAGGATAGTATTCATGCTGCCTACTTACTTCAACAACTCTAGGGGTAGATGAAACAACACTTTGAGAAGCCATGAATGCTGCAAAAAAGAAGTAATCTGTTCACCAAACAAAATAGAAATTTGCATATTGCAAACCAAGAGAACAAAAAAAATATGCTAACTTGCTAAGAAAACATAAAATAAATCTACTCACCAAATGTAAAAGAAATCTGCTCATGAAAACCACACACAATCTCCTTGTTGTTGTTGTAGGAAGCTCCTCTTGCTAATGAAAGTGTGAGGAATGAGTGAAGCAAGTGGTTTCTTATAGCAAAGGAAGGAGATTTAGGGTTTCTATATGCATCTAGAAATTTCTTTTTTAAATTAAGAAAAAAAAGGTAGAAAATCATCTTTATTCTCATTGGAGAATATAAAAAAGGCATTACTAAATCTAACTAGCTGTTTGGGGGCCCTGCGGCCCCCATTTTTTCCCCTAATTCGCTTTAAAATCGTCTGAATTGCGGCCGTACGGGCACGGTACGGTCGGGAAACGCCATCGACAGTACCGTACGATGTTTCCAAATCGAGAAAAGATGTACAGTATGGTCGACGACGTTTCCTGGCTGTACTGTACCCGTACCAGTGTTTCACCTCGTTTCTGGGGCGAAAACAGGGGGGGTGCGTTTCCTGCAACTTAGCTATATTTTGTCATACACTTAGCAACCTAGAGATAACTGTCTTCTATGAACTCTGAAATGTCTAAACCCACATTCAGAAATTACCATAAGCAGAAATACACATTGTTAAGCAATTTTGCAGCGGGATAAACACAATGAACAACAATCATTCAACTCAGAAATACTCAGAAATTTAGGCAATGCTAGGGCAAACCCCAATGTGGGGAAACCCAATGAGAGAGAGAGATTTTATTAGCTTCAGGAAAGATATATCAGCAACAACAATACATTTACAGCCAAGAGAAATAACTTACAACACCCAACAGTCCCAACTTTTTGCCTTGGAAAACGTGCCCAGAAAATTCGTATTGCTGTACGACGCTGCCCTCTTTCAGCACCTCGAAATCTGTGCCAAATAGAAGATGTATGCACAGCAACAAAAAACATCCTCTTCACCAACAAAAAACACTAGAAAATCTGCCTCGATTTGCGTGCAACAATGATGCATCGAAATATGTGCCCCCCCAGCCTATTGTACAGACTGTACGGATTCGTACAATATGGCCTCTCTAACAGCAACAAATTACAACACTCTCACACAGAAAACTCTCTTGATATTTGTGCCCAATCTCTCTTGGGAAATGCACCCTCCTTGCTGCCCTCTTTTCTCTCAAGTTCTCTCGAAAATCTCTCTCAAACTCTTCTCATTGTCTTGCACACTACCCAATGCATTCTCTTATAATCTGAAAGTGGCCCTTCACCTTCTCCAACCCTAAATTTAATGGCCAAGATCTAATCTTGCCTTTACAAGATCAAGGGTCATGATTCATTTCCTCCAAAATAAATCACTTAAAAATATTAAAGTACATTTTCCCTGTATAGCATAAGTGCACTTTATGAGATAAAGTCACTTTAATATTAGAAGGTACACTTTATTAAAAAAAGTCACTGTAATAAAAGAACCACTTTATCACAATGTTATAAAAACCCATTACAAAGTCAAGTGTCTAGTAGTGTAGGTAGAAGCACTACAAGGTTACTTCTGCATACAAGACAAACATGGGGAGTACCTCTCGAGCTATAAAAACTAATAGAAACTACTAGCAAATCTCCGATGATCATAGATGTATGATCAATGATGCTTGTGCTCTGGAATATGCTCATGTATGTTGCTTTGAAACTGATATAAGACTATGGGATCATGCTGCATAGACCCCCATGCAATGTATGTGCTAATAAGCCTAAAATAAGTGTGCTTTCTTGGTATGACAACCTTTAGAATACATTAGCAACACTTTTACATAAGGGTAAAGTGAAAAAACCTAGGGATTCCCTAAGTCATGTTCGAATAGATCCACTCCAAGATCCCTGCACACCCACTTCGGCGATAAATGACCTCCATGAGATGGTTAGTATGAGCCATAAGGGTAGGGACTATCTTGAAATGGGGACTAAGAGGATGGGCCATGACAAACCACAAGGGTCTAGAGCAACCACCTAGATTAAAAAAACAACTTTACATAGATCACTAAGCATGGTCTAGTTCAACACATAAGATATAATGGTCACAAGGGTCTAGAGCAACCACCTAGATGAAAAAAAGAACTTTACATAGATCACTAAGCATGGTCTAGTACAACACATAAGATATAATGGCCACATTTGTGGCTGATGATACATAATACAAATCATCATGATGGTGCAACTGATCACGAAACCATGTGATCTTACATCATCTAGAAATATGCACAAGATCGGTTCAGATGATGGAATAAATCTGGTGAAGAAAATGAGGTACTTTGGAGTCTGAAGTGAAACTGACCTCTAAGCTTAGTTGAAGATCTCTTGGGAGGAAGAAGTTAAGGGTCCAGTTCAATTTAAGGTTTCTCTATTTTTCCCTTCCCTTACATGGATGACTAGGGTTTTGCGAGGATTGCCATTGTATTTTTCTGCTGAAATAATCTTTGTAGAAGCGCATTATTGCTCCAATAAGAGGACGTTAGGGCTGAGGTAAAATCCTCTCTAACTCTTGATGTAACCTTGGATAAATGAAGAATTTTGCTGCTGGAATTTTCTGGTTATAGCTATATATTCAATGTTTGAAGTGTGTTCTAACTAAGAAAGAAGATTAAGGGTGGTACATTATGGTTCCTTAATGTCATTGTGAAATTAGATTTGAAGATATGATATTTTGTTGATTAATCATTCTGTTAGAATGCTGTCATATACAATCTACCTCATCTAGGGTTTCATATGTGGTGATTTTTCTATTGTTCATGGTTGCACATTATTACTTGGCAATGATCTCATGGTTGTGATGGTGCATCTTGTTGCCGCCTTATACACACCTGGGAGACGTGGAAGAAATCTTCAATCCACTCGGTGTGTCCTTGGGGGCAAGTGAGAGTTAAGGTGCTGTCACCTAATCCTCAACTCCTCCGTCTAGGCCAACTCCTAGCGAAGCCAAAGGGGGTAGTCCCTAACAAATATACTATGGCTTGATCTAAGCTAATTACAGAAATGAAATCTAGGAGTTTATTATTCTTTTAAACCATCAACCATAAACTGATAAAACATGAAGTAAACATTCACCACGATATATAATCAAATAAGCATATACTTGCATCAAAAGGATACTAAGAAACTGTTGGCAAATTCAGTGGACAGAATGCAGTGAATGCTTGTCATTGATGACAACAGTGAGGATAGCAGAATAAGAAATTTGAATGTAAAGCTCAGGAGGAACAGCATGGAAGAAGATGTCCACAAAAGCTCGAGATACAGAAGT
>ML785644.1:620656-639274 GCA_009831015.1 Picea engelmannii | reverse complement strand
TATAATATCCAGGCCTCACTGTTGAAAAGGGGAGTCTACCGAAACTGGTTGCAAAGGGAATGCTAGTTTCTGTATCCGTCCGGATGCCTTTTGACAAATGACTCACTTGTGGCATAAAACATGAGCATCTTTAAAAAGGGTAGGCCAGTAATAACCTGCTCTTAATACTTTATGGGTGGTGGTCTCTCCACCGAAATTCCCACCAGCTTCCCCCGCATGTAATTCCAATAAGACTTCTTCTGCTTCATCTTTTTCAAGACAGCGCATAAGTATTCCATCCAAATTTTGGCGAAACAAAATACCATCAATCGGCTGAAAAGAAGCAGATTTTAATCTTAGTGCTTTCCTTTTTTTGGGATCAAGTTGACAGGGAGCTGATCCGTGTATAAGACAAGATTTGATGTCGTCGTACCAAGAACTAACAATGTTTTGTGCATAACAGATTTGATTTTGATAGTGCTGATCTGGATTTAACATATCAGTTTCATGTTGGTGTCCTACAGCTAAATCGGTGACCAACTTGCATAAACCTTGGCCTCTTACAATTTGTGCTGAGATGATTTCTATGTCATATTCCTATAAGGATGTGACCCAGTTTGCCCTTTTTTCTCCTAGTTCTTTCTATACTAATTAATTTCTTACAGTCGGGTAAGGGACAATGATTTTCATGCTAGATTTCAACAGATAAGACTGAAAGTGTTTTACTGCTTTAAAAATAGCATAAGCTTGTTGATCTACTACTGGGTAATTAAGTTCTGCTCCCTTGAAGGTTGAGCTCATAAAGGCAATTGGGACTTCATTGTTTTCAATGTTCTTTTGAGTTAGGACAACAACGTAAGATTGATCAGAGGAAAATGTGTAGAGGGTGAAGTCTCGCGAAAAATTAGGGCTCATTAGAGAAGGAGCGTCTATTATGGCATTTTTTATTGAATCAAAAGTTTTAATTTATAAAGGTCCCCAATGGTACTGTACATCCTTTTTGATTAAATTTTGTAATGGTCTCACCATTTCTGAAAAGATAGGGATGAATCTCCTAACAAAGTTTATCTATCCTAAGAATGTTTGCATGGACTTTTTTGATGAGGGAGGGGGCAGTTTTGAAATGACTTGGGTCCTTTCAGGGTTGATAATCATTCCTTCATTTGATACAATGAATCTGAGGAGCTTACCTTGTTCTACTACGAAGACATATTTTTTAGGATTTAAAGAAATGTCGTACTTACGACATCGCTATAGAATAGATCTTAAATGAGCTAGATGATCTCCTTTATTTTTTGAGAAGATAGTGATGTCATCCAGGTAAACTACTACAGGTTGATTGATTAAGCCGCGGAAAGCAATATCCGTCGCTCTCTGAAAAGTGGCACCAACGTTTCTGAGCCCAAAAGGAATCTTTCTATAAGTGTAGGTGCCCCATGGGGTAGGGAAAGTAGTTTTGAGTTGGTATGGGGGAGACATAAGGATTTGGTTATACCCGGAAAAACCATCCAACAAGGATAATCTTTCAGAACCAAATACCTATTGAAGGATCTGTTCCATGGGAGGGATAGGGTAGTTGTCTTTATCAGACGCTCGGTTAAGATATCGGAAATTGACACATAGTAAGATTTCACCACTCTTGTTTCTGACAGGGACAAGATTAGAGACCCATTGTGTGTGCCTTATCGGGAAGATTATTTTAGCGTTCAGGAGTTTGTTTAATTCCTTCTTGACTGTTGGTTTGAGTTTTGGGTGCATCTTCCTTAACTTTTGTTGAAAAGGTTGGGTCTGAGGTTTCATGGGAATAATGTGTTGTATGATGTTAGGATCAAAGGTTTTTAGGTCGTCATACGTCCAGGCAAAAACATCTTTGAATTCCTTAAACAACTTAATACATGCTACCTTTTCTCGCTCAGAACACCCCAACCCTAAATTGATGCACTGTGGGTTATCTTTAGTTCCCAAATTTACTTTTTCATGTGTCAAAGAGGAACTATTCGTTTTACAATTCACCGATTTTATGAACTTATCATGAAGATCATAAAATTTTTCTAACCTAACCACAGATTTCGGGATAGAGTTTACCATGTCTGATGCAGATTCCGAGGATCTCAGATCTGGTATTACCGTAAATCCGCGGAGATTTTCTTCATGGGCACCTTCATCGATCACTGCTCCCTGGAAAGTTTCTTCCATATGCAAAAAACTTATGATCTGTTGATCGTCATCGAAGACTCTCCAATTCGTGATGTTGTCTGGGACGGACGGTCTAGACAACAGTTCAACGAAAAATGCATTCAGAGATAGGCCTTCTGTAGGAAAAAGTTTTGAAGAAACGTTAGCTAACAAATCAGCTTCATAATTATTCAATCTAGGAATAGAATTTATGTTAAATGTGGAAAACTTGTTCATGAAATTCCATACCTCATTCTGATAGCTTTTTAGGTGCGGAGATAAACAGTGGATATAATTTTTTACCTGTCTAACCACTATTTCTGAATCACCAAAAACAGTCAAATTCTGAATGTTTAAATCTAGTGCTTTTCTGAGACCTTGCAGGAGTGCCTCATATTCGGTCGTGTTGTTTGTACATTCAAATTCTAACCGGCAAGCAATCAAAGTCTTGTTACCTGCTGGATCGATGAGTATGCACCCTGCACCAGCTCCTTCCTTAGATTTTGACCCATTGAAGTAAAGAGACCATATTTGATTTTTGTCAGATGCATGTGACCACTGAGAGAAGGTTGTTGACTGTGTGCATGTCATAATTTCAGATTGTTGTTTCGGGTCAGTGATGGTAGAAGTTTCAGACATGAAATTGCCGAAAAAAGTGTCCATCCCCTATATTTCAGGTGAATTGGTAGAAGGAGTGAATGGTTCATTGGGATCATTTAAATCAGTTACCGTGAACTTCAGATAATGTTCACAATTTACCTTGATTTTGTTAGGCTTTCCATTCTCGGGTAGCCAAAAGTGAGACCAATCCGTTGCAAAATAGCCATGCAATTGTTTTGACCAATCTCTACTTAAAAACAAACCATATACTTCTAGGATATCTACAACAATGATATCAATCACTTGATGGACTTTAGGATTAGATGACAATCTTATAAGCACATTTTTTAATTCGCCTATCACTTTAACACTAATTCGATCAAGCTGGATAATTTTCAAGCTGGATGGTTGAACTTTGGCATTAATTTTTTGACAGACAGATCAAGGCATTATGTTAGATGATGCACCTAAATCTACCATATAGTTATATACATTCCTATTGAAAATTTCAAAAGTCAACAAAAATGGAGGGACATTTCTGCGAGTATTAACAGTGGAAGTTTGCTTTTTTTTAATCGCAGCCTCTGAAACTGGTTTATCTACATTTGTTACACTATTTACAGGAAGGTCTCTTTTATCATGAGGCTTGGATGTAGTTTTGGCGGAGGCCTTCTGAGAAATTTTGGGGCTGTTTTGAACACCTTTGTTACTGTTTGGATTGCTATTTTCGCTATTCTCCGCAATATTCTACAACATCTTTTGCAAACGAAAAGCGAATTTTAATAATTCGTAAACATAAATGTTATCCCTAAGATTTTTTAGATCTTCAATCAAATCATAATCTAAACTTGGGTTTGTTGAATTCTGTTTAGTCTCAATTGATTTAGACTGTTCGGGAGGCAAAGTAGTCACAATTTTAGAAGAAGGCTTATTTGTTGTCTTGCTCCTGGTATTGTAAGGATGCACTGTTTCAAAATTAGCTTGAAAGATGCTATCCAAAAATTGTCTAAAAATGTTCGGAGAGGATTCATCTTCTTCTACTATCTCTTGTTCAACTACTTCTTCAGAAATCTCGGGAGGAATCAAGTTATCGTGTGCTTCTAGGATCGTTTGAATAGAAAATTGTAAGCTTTCTAGATTTAGACCTTCAGAATTTGAGTTAGGTTGGTTTGTAGGAAAAGAATTCCTAAAAGGAGGTTTGTAAAGTCCTTTGCTTGAAGAAGCTTCTTCAGCCGACCTTTTCAAATCTATAACTTGATTGGATAACTTCTGAACGACTTTCTGTAAGTTTTCTAGATTCGAACTTTCTGGTTGAGCTTTGTTTTGGGGAGGTCTAGGAAGGATTTTGATTTTCTTCTTGGAGGATGAACTAGTCTCTATCTCGTTACCGGTATTGTCTTTTAAGATGAGAATATCTTTCTTGATTTGACTGGCCTCTTCGAAGACTTCTATCAATGTGGCTTTCTTGGACCTCTTTACCCAAATGACTATGTTTTGATGTAAGTATTTCATATAATATGCGAAAATAAGATTCTTGGTAGGCATCGAATCCATGGGGATTCGGTTCTTTAGTGTTAGGAACCTTTGATTAAAGTCTTTTATCTTTTCTTTGGGGTTCATTTTTAAACTAGAAAGCTCCATGACTAGAACTTCAGGAGACTTGTCGTCTCCGAACTTCTCAAGGAAACAGGACTCAAATTTATCCCATGACACGATGGTGTGGCGTTGTTGGGCAAGGTACCAGGTAGAGGCATTTCCTTCAAAGGTGTAGGGAAACAATCTGCACACTACGTCTTCATGCTCAACACTATGGAGCTTAATGGATAGCATAAACATTTTGATGTGATCTTCAACGATCTACTTGGAGTCCGGGTCAAATTTAGGGAGCCATTTCTCCGGGTGTTTAGGTAAAGGATGTTGGGGCCCAGGTATGGCCACTGCATCTTGGTCGAGCCAGGGTCTGGTGAGATTGTTCGGATTGGCCATAGGTGTGGGTGGTGTCAAAGGCTGAGATGAGGAACTGCCTTTGTTTGAGGATTCTTCTCCAGAAGAAGAAGGAGATGAAGGGGGTGGTGATGGTGGAATACCAAATCCTCCTACTGCAAGAGTGAGGATATGATCTAGATCCATAGGGTTTAAGGTAAGATCAGTACCTGCAAGTTGTTCCCTGATATCAAAGAAGTCTAATGGTTGGTTCAAAGGTCGACTTGGTTGTCTGATACGGGCTAAGGCACTGTGCATTCTTATGAGGGATTGACGAACAATCTCTTGTATGTCGCCACCTGGGGGATTTGGAGTTACCGGTTCAACTGTGATCCGTAGATTGTCATTTGATGTGGTTGATGTTTGAGGGAAAAATTTTTCGTCTGAACAAATTCTAGTTACTATAGGTGAGAGGGTAGTTGGGGGATGCGTCTTACGACCTCCTCATGCCATTAATAGTTTTCAAGCCCTCCTTCTAGCGCCATTTGTTAACGGGCAAAATTGACCGCTCGTCAACTGGAGGAGTGAATCCAGTCCAGGGTTGTCTAATTAACCCAAGCCGTTTGGATTAATTCACTCCAATGAGTTTAGCGGCTCCATTGGCCGATCTAAGTCCTAAAGAAAGTGAAAAAAAAAACTAAAGGAAATACAATAACTTAATAAATAATAGTTGTTGAAATATATATATATATATCTAATATATATCTACAGTTTAACTAACTAATGCTTGTAAAATAGTTCTAGTTATCATATGTACAATATATACAAATAATGAGTTTTATACTAAACTCATAGAAAATCAAATGTTTAATGATTCTTCCATTGAAAGTAATAAAGAAAGATAAAATACTGTTTATTTTTTAGTTTGTTTTCTTAGATATATACACTCATGAAATCAAACATTAAACTGCCTAATTGAATAGAAAATAATAGATAGTAGAAAATGTTTTATAAATAGAAAACTTCTATATTTAGCAAGCTAACGAAATCAAATAATAGGCTAACCTGTTATTTGCATCCAATGTCTATTCAGTATTGAATTTCCAGCCACCTTCATCTGAGAAGTAAACCTGCAACAAATCTTCGAAATTGCTTCGAATAAATGCGAAACAACAATGTTGGAGATTGAATTATAATAATAGAACATAAAAGGGACAAATTTATAGTAATATTATGATTTGCAAGTAGTTACAATGAGATAATTCTTCTTATAAAAACTTGCATGTAAGCGTTCAACAGAAATTAGAGATAAATCTCCTAATTTAATTTGAATAGATGATCACTGTATATATATTGTATCTGAAACATAAGATATGGGCAGCATATAAAATGAATTATGTCAAATGATAATAAATCACAATGAAGAAAGAAATCATCATCTATTATCTAATCAACATAGACACAACCTAAATCAAAACATCATACAGAGAAGCTAAAGTTGTAACGTGTATTCAGTTTCATTCAAGTCTGCAATAAAAAAGCCCATACTCTTTCCCCAGGCTGAGATGATCAAATGTTTACAAAATGATATGTTTATATAGGTTTCAGGAAACATAACTGTTTCCTGTTGATAAGATCAAATTTGTTTCAAAAATATGGGGGATGCAACCACCCTGATTTCAATAGATATCAAAACATTAATAACAGTCTAATTTTGTTTACTAAAAATACAAAATTGATATGGATGGGAGACCTCAAAAGTGTCTCATATCATCTTTGAAATCATAGGCTCCTTAATCATCCTAATAACAAATGAAAATAAGAAGATCTCAGATATGTTTTTAATTATCAAATCAAACAATTCAAATTTTCTTAACTGGCTACAGAATCTTGCGATTCTGTAGCTAGTTATAATAGCAAATGCAATCATATTTTATTAAATAAACAAAACAAAGTAATATTAATAAGAAAAATATTTTATTCAATCAAATCGAATATCCTAACTTAAGAGTGACACAATCATGCTAAAAATTAAAAATATTATACCTCAAATCATGAAATCAAAACGTATCAAGAAATTTTGGAATTAACGATAGCTGTTGTTGCCTCTATGTTTTTGAAAATGACACAACCTGTAGTTTTCAAGTGTTTCTCCTTCCCTTGGATATTGGATTCAAGTCTATTGTTTTCATTTGTCAACATATCAACTTGGTATTTTAAAGACTTAAGTCGTGACTGTAGCAGTGGCACATCAGTATAGTACTCGTCGATACATCATCGACACACATCACATTGCGAATGTAAGGAATTTAAATTAGCACAATCAAAATTATGGGTCGGAGAATCCTCCATGTGAATGGTAGATTTACCACAGAGTTGGATACCAAGAAATTCTGGGTTGTCCTTTAGACAAGGAGGCAGATTGTTAACATAGTCATAGGGTCAGTCAGGGTATAGCCTGAATGACACGGGGTCCTCTTCAGCCAAGAATTTATCAATTTATGAATCTGAATCTTCACTCACTTCAATCGTGTTGATTGTGTCTGCACGGGGTTTCATTTTATTTCGAACACATCGAGAAATCAACTGACCATCTCTTTTGTTCTTGAAATTGACATCAACATTGCCTTTTAGCTTCTTTCCTGTAGGTTTCTTAACAGTTTTAGTGAAATCCTTTGGATGTGTAACCAGTCGACTGTCCTGTTGAATGACATTAGGGTAGTTCAAGGGTTCATTATTAGGAGAAAAATCACAGGCCTGAAAATATGGGGAAGAGGTCGTAGGGTTCACCAGGGTTTCCACAATGACCAGCTTATCTACCTATCCCAAATCATGGTTTCCAAAACCATTTCATGTAATAAACGCATCCCAACAATCATTTTGTGACTGTAACTGGTGCATGAGGATGATTTTAATAAGGCCATGATGAAATAAACTCAAATCTGATCTCTGTTTCCTAAATTGTTTACCCATTTTATACAGACTTCTGAGCAGGTAGTAAGGCATATTCAATGGAAAACCAATAAAACTCATAAGTAGGTGTAGATGATATAGGAAAACAAGTCTGAATCATCCCTCACATGTGATGAATTGCTTCACTACAGCAAGTAAATCATGCCACCTAGGTTTCAAGAATGAAATTGGCATACCTCGATCACAACTGGCTATTTTTCATGAGGTAAACAGTAACGTCCAAGGGACCTCCTCCAGTTTCGCATTCTTGAGCCATTTCCAACCAACTTTTGGCAATCCTGTGGCTTGGCTTAAGAACTCTTTTGTTACTTCTAATTGCACATCACCGATCTTTTCCCTACAGCCATCAAAGGTTAAGGAAAACTCTTGGGCGACCTGAAGGTTAAAACCCTGAAATTTTTCAATGAACAAACACCAACCATTCCTTTCCAAATATTCCCTAGCGTTATCATACGAGAGAAGGGTATAGACACCATTCGGTTCGACCTTTACCACTGGAGCCATGCCAAATGGATGGGTAATTAACACAAAACACACAGTTAGGGTTTGCAAAAACACAATAGAGCCATAGCCCCGAGCCTTATCAATACATGCTGTGATAATTCAAACGACGGGCAAGGTGTTAATCACAACGCGTGTGAAAAAATTCGTGAAGCTTGAGACCATGCTAAGGAGTAATGGCATTCTATACTACGTATGCCACCTTGGCATTGGGTACATGCTAGGACTAGAGTACTTGAAAACATAGTGCTCGCATCAAAGTTTGATTGCAAAGATAGGTGAGTTTACAAAAATTGAATAGCCAATGGTTTCATGAAATAAATATGATCAAACATCAAACCAAAATCGATACAAAAATCAAATATAAATTGATGGGGGTCTTTCGTTCAAACAACCATAAGTTTCCTAGTCACTCTTAGAATCGAAAGGGTCACAAACAATGAGAGCAACATGCTCATAGCAAGAAATCACAATTCTATAATAAACGATATGCTTTTAATGAAATTTTAAAACATAATAGTAACGATAGTTGTGAGTTTTCATGCTTTCAGTCATGAAAACTAAGCATGAATAGATGATAGGTAAAATGCGATGATGTACAACTATCATTTAGAGAAAAGCTTATGAAGAGTAATAAAATTGCATAGACCCTGTGTAGGCAGCTTATAAAAATAATAATTATATAATCCCTGCCAACTACACTATTGTACTTGGTTATCTGGACTAGTGTTCTTCATGCCCTATTTCAATTACTCTGTCTAATCATTGATTTCTAAAAGCATTGTCTTATTCGAATGCATGATAAGTTGTTCTTCTCATTAGCTATTGAGTTATCCCATTGTTCCAAGCATACCAAATTTATCTTTTCTTAAGTTACCAAGCATCTTTGGCCTACAACCCCAAATATTTTCTTGGAGTGATAACAAATTGGCGCCATTTCCGGGGAGAGGAGATTGAAGCTCAGCTTCCTTGGGAGACGACATTAGATCTACTCCTTGATGATAGACAAGGATTAGACATTATATTGGTTGTAATCATCTATCTGGCGACTCCATGAAGGACAGATCTATTGACGACTCCACTGGTATATAAATGAACCAGATCTTAGCAAAGAGGTATGTGTTCTAAAATTTCTCAAGTATTTCTAGTTACCCTCATCCAGTACCTAGTAGAGATGAATGGGAACACAACCTTCCCAGATTTCGAGGAGAAAAATGGGAAGTACTAGTTGAACATTTATTGGATTTTCATGAGTTTATTCATCGGCTCCAGATCATACATGAAGATGTTAAGATTAAATTGTTCAAGTATTCATTAGAGGGGATATCCCTTGATTGGTGAAGGTCTCTTCCAACTTCAAGCATTCACTCATTGGCAAGTTTTCATTATGCTTTCCATTTGTTTTGTAAAGATGAATTTCCAGCTGAAAGTCTCTTTGAAGATTGTTGTGATGAATTCGAGAAGCAAGTTCAAAAGGAAGCAGTCCTTTCTTCTGTTTGTCAAAATGAAAATTATGTTGTTAAGGAAAATCTTTAGGATACAAATGATTATTATGAGAATTGCATAGTTGTCTTTGTCACACCTGCTGCCTTTGATTTGCATGAAGGATCAGTTATAGAAGAGCATTGTTCTCAAATTTTTAAAGAGGTTTCTCATGGTGTATTTGCACCTGAAAGAAAAGAGGAATATCAAGAGATTGTTCATTTTCCTATGAAAAACAAGGGAGTGATGGACTCACCTATCCTTGATGAAGAACAATACTGTGAAAAAAGCAGTCATCTAGAAACTCCTGCAGTAGATATTGAAAGTCCTGCAGCTAACATTGAAAAGTCATCTACAGAAATCAGCAGGTTTGTATGCATTGTACTTGAACATAGATCTATAGAAAACAACAAACAAATCATCATCAACAAGGAAGTTAGTTTGCAGCCCTGTTTATATTTGCGCGCAGTTGAAGGTGGCAGCTATTCTCAGAAGGAGGGTATGCAGAGATCTTCTGATGTTCACCTGAAGCAACAGGAAGAAGTGTTTTCTTACAGTGTCATTGATCCTTTTGCTAATTATCTGGAGTATTCAAGCAACATAAATGTCAAATTGCTCTTGTCAAATGAAGGTTGGTTATGATTCACTTTCGAATTGTGTATCAGTATTCTTTGGTTTCCTGCATTCATCATTTCCAGATCAGAAGTTTTACCAGTTATTCAGATATGTGTATGGCTTAATTGGAAGCATGATTTTACCTGATCTGGAAGCAATACAGTGGTTAGAGTAGGAGTAGATGAGAAAAATAAGATCTTTCTTTGAGCAGATAGATTACTTTTAGTTTTCTTAAATAAGAAGAGAAAACTACAAGTCAAGCATTAATTATCAATGAATGCCATAGCAGCTACACAGACATTAGGCAAAGAGACTCCCTTTTTACTTTTAATGGCTGGATCTGGACCATCCTCTCCATTTTCATCTTCATGGATGTTGGTACTACTGTTAGAGCTAGAGATCATGGCATCATCTTTGTGGTTTCTAGCTGTAACTGCATCATGCAGCTCCCAGAGACGAGAAATAGATACCGTTACTCCCATTCAGATAATACAGAGAGAGTGAGTTCAACCAAATAATAGATGGGAAACCCCTTGTTTCTAAGAAGGTAAATGATGCAGTTGTCAACCATCCCACGGGATTTCCAATGCTCTAATTCCTCGTCATCGGGCTTTCTATTTCTGTTTCTATCGAGCCTTCTCTTATTCTTCAAAAGGCGCAAACATTGTTTTCCAGTGAAAAACAATTCATCCAGTAGATGTTTCATCTCTGTCTGGTTCAAGATTTTAGTGTAGTCGACAATGACCTCAAGCCCTAAACTTAGGGTTATGCTATTGTTGAGAATGTATTCGTACAACTGTTGCTTCAGCTCTGTCTGCGGGATGACATTGAATATGTAGAAGGGTTGGCAGGTGTATGGATTAATGGCATTCTATTTGGTGTACCAGATCATTTCCAATGCTCTGGAGTTGTACAAAATAGGATCTTCTACCGACGACAATCTAATGGGTCATAAGAAAATTTTTGCACCACAATGGTAACAAACTCTTCTGGAATATTATCATTTAAATCTATTTAAACAAACTGGGAAGAGAACTTATCTTCCCACGAGACAGAAGTCAGAGGAGAGACTTGTCTTAAAGCAATTGGCAAAGGATTTTCATAGAGAGAATGCCTTTTCTCCCTGGTCGCAGAGTGATATAGAAAATGAAATCATAAAAATCACTTTCATATGGGACTACCATAAGAATGGTGTTGGTTAAGTGGAAAAAAATAAAGGAAGAGTTAAAGCATCCGATGCATGGGGGATTTGATATATGAATGCAAATAGATAGTTGCTAAAATGCCTGATTTGCAGGCAGAGAATGTGTGTGCAGCTGTCTAATGGAGAAACACAATTGTCCAATGAAGATCCACGTCCAGGGAAACAACAAACTCTGCCTTCATCTCAGGCTCCTTCTATGACATATTTTCAGCAGCCAAGGCCAATGGCGAATGAAGCTCCTTTATCTCACCAGCTATTTATACGACAACACAATTATAGAGGGAAAGAAAACACAGGTGTTGATTTTTTAAATTTGCAGATCGCCCAACAAACCTTTTATTTGGTGTGTGATATGGCCAAGTAGAGATTGCATTGACAGATTATTATTTTATTATTAAATAGGTATCAATCTTGCAGAGAAAATGCAAATTTGTATGCTCAGAAAGCTTTTACTATTTTGAATTCCAAAAAGTCCAGGATTATATGGAAATCACAGAGCGCTCCAGCTCTAGGTTAAATTCATGCAAGCACCGATAATAGAGATGAACGGGTATCCAGGATTTAGAATTTGTTATCTAGTGGTATGGTTTGTTAAACAAGTGATTTAGAGCTGAGAGATGAGGAGGAGTGTAGAGCCATGAATCAAGCATGGGATCATATGCAAAGGGAGCCATGAGGAGAAAGAATCGAAGTCAAACTTTGGCTATGATTGTACAGTTGTCTAGGAGTTTCATTTGCAGATAATAAAGCACCGAGTTGACAAATTTGAGATTACATGTGTTCAATTTTGTTGTCGAATAAGCAGAACTGTTATTGACCAAAATCTAGCAGTAGAGACATATCTACAGTTGTGTTGATGATACAGGTGCCACACAATACGTTACAATTCAAGTCACAGCAGTCAAACTAACACCAAGCCCAGCACAAGCGTCGTGTCTTCCTTTCATACATCTCGTTGACACATAAATATAAAAGTTGGCATATATGAAGACAAGCTTCATTCCAGTAATCAATATTAAATTTTAAGATTGTAGTTGTCAAAGAGAAAGAATTGCATTGAGATTTGCATGTGTTATAGTGCAAAAGCTTAATCCGGAAAGTGCACACCGCTCATATCCATGACTCGAGAAAAACTTCCATGCGAGTAAAATGCAAATGATAGGGCTTATGGTCTGTTTGAAATTTGTTTTCTTTTTTGTTTGGTTTCTTCAGATTGCAGTGATCTCATAACATCAGGAGCCGAAGACATTAAACAACAAAGAATTCCAGATCAGAGGGCTTGTTCTTAGAAAGCCCTTTTCTATTAATGTTAAAATCTTATTGAGTGTTTTGTTGTTTTTCAGGAAGCAAAGTTTCTTGAGTCTACATATGTCCTTGGAAATTTTTATAGCAGCAGTAGGACACGACCTTTTGATTGGCATGAACTCTGGAAATGTATATTCAGTATCACTAAGGCAACAGTTACAAGATCCTAGAGGCGAAGATGATCTTGTGCAGGTATGGAGTATGGAAGATCGTGTTGTGGTGGCTTGGGGTGAGAGTTACAACTCTTGGGTCAATGATTGTTGTATTTGATTCATGCTAGACTTCACTTTGTTTATATAGCACAGAGGAAAGCACCATGTACTGATTTGGATCAGTTGGCAAGAATACCCAAAAAATTCATTAGTTCTGTATGGATATGGGTTCACGAGGTACAATGATGCTCTTTAAAGAAACCAAGCAGGGCAAAGTGTTTGATTCAACACACCAGGGTTTGCTTTCTTTTCTTGGTGCATTATGTCTAGAGGATGTTTCAAAGGATGTTTTAGATGATCTATTGTTATTACAATTTTTTGCTAAAGGCATCTCAAGACAAATGTTTTGTATCTAAAGCTGCTGGAAAATGAAAAGTCAAACACCTCAAGCTACCTGCAATGCTCTCATTTCAAGGTTGGAGTTATTCTCGAATTTCCAAACCACGGTTATATATCTAACCATCCTGCCTATGTCCAACACCTCTCTTCTCAATGAAGAGATTTTCACAATAGATGCCATGTCAATGTGCAAACAACATTTTCAGGGGAGTTTGAAGCAGACATGTTACAGATAAAGAAGATTGTGAAAGATAACAACAAACTTTGGAGAATATCCAAATGATACATTAGGCTGAATGAATCCATGCCGAATACTAAAGGCACAAGGTCTGCTAGGTTCTTGGAGACCTCGCAGGGAGGTCTCCATCCTAGTTGAAGCCAGATGTTAGCGATCAAATAATTCATTTTGAAATTTGTTTGAAAAATGATGCCTAGTCTTGTAGGGAACTTTTGACTACCTTCCCAAGCTTGAAATGTATATTTGAAAGTACAATTGGAAAGATTAGGATTTGTATATGTCAATCGACTATTCAAGCATGTAAAACAAACTCTCCACGACTCAGAAATTCGATTTTTCCAAAGACAGTTTTTATTTAAAAAATCTGCGCTTTCACCAGCTATTATGCCTTGAACTTTGCTAGTTAGCTGGTGAAAGCTTTGCTTTTCACTAGCTAAAGGGTCGTATTTAGGGAAAATTAGCTGGTGAAACCTGTTACTTGGTAGCAAGGTCGTAGTTTTGCCCAGATTTGACTTTTTCGCAACCAATTCTTTCGAGGTTGGTTTCTAGAGATGCATAATAATTAAATACATCAGATTTAAGGTTTTATCTTGATGTATTTAATTTTTAAGAAGGTGGAAAAGTGAAAATGGTGACCTAGTTCATGAGCAAAAAATTGTCTTTTTTTCCAAAGGTGGTAAATTCGAATTTCTTATGAAGATTCATCAGCTTTGGAAGGTCTTCTACATATGAAGGCTATCAAGATAGAGTTTGACTCCTTAGATAGGATCTTTTCCTATTTTTTTTTGACTTTCCATGTTTAGTATTCTAGATCCATTTTTATAGGATCTCATCCTACACTTGTTGTATCTATTTTGATTTGACTATTTTTAGCAAATCTGATCCATCTTTCAAGTATCTAGATTTCATCTTATAAGGCTATAAAGCCAAGGACATTTGGAGCACCAAAGGGTTCAATCCTGGATACATTTTGGCTCTTGTACTAAGACTCTTATCTTGATAATAGAATCACATTCTTCTTTTGCTATCAATGTCAAATTTATTCATGTACTTCATTATTCTGTACTTTATTTCAGTTTAGATCAGCTTCTAAGAACTGATATCTTCTTATTAAGCTCATGAACTTGAATTAAAGGAATTCTTACTATCTTGTATGACCCTACACACTGTTGTGCTTGGTTATCTGGTCTAGTGTTCTTCATGCCCTATTTCAATTACTTTTTCTGATCATTGATTTCTAAAAGCACTGTCTTATTCAAATGCATGATAATTTGTTGTTCTCATTAGCTATTGAGTTATCTCATTGTTCCAAGCATACCAAATTTATCTTTTCTTAAGTTACCAAGCATCTTTGGCCTACAACCCCAAAGAGTTTCTTGGAGTGATAACATATGTGAACAAGAAAAACATTATGGTTGAGGCAAGGGAGTGCTTACTAATGAGAATGCCATGTTTCAAACTTATCAAAAGATTAAGCAATAGTAAAATATGTTATTAGAATAAATCAATGGAATTAATAAAAGATATGTCATATTTATTTAAACTATAAATATGGTGAAAAAAATTAGGTAGTTTTTTAGCTACCTTGTTATGGAAATAATGTGGCATCAAAATTATAATCACGTCGCATTGAAATAAGGAAACCCACTTAATCCCCAATTAATGTCCTTAACTAAGAACCAAGATGGAAAATTGACATTCGACCCAAGTGACCATAAGAGTGGGTCCCATGAGGAATTTTAATGCATTCAAAGCATTACCAATGTACATGGCATTGTGAGCGACACGATGATTGTAAGTGTAGAATTATGTAATGATTTCAAGATAGAGTGTGGAATCTATTTCTTAGAGTATGGAATAGAGAACTCAAATTTTACATTATAGTTAAAGTCCAACTTAAATGTTTTAAGGGTAGGGTGATCGTATTGAAACAAATCTTGTAACCTATAAAATAAATGTTGATGTAGGAAACATTGTGTAAAGTGTGACTTATGATTCATCTTCTACTTTGTTAGTAAGCAGAGGGCCTTTACTAAACTTGAGTTCGAATGGAAGCATAATCATAAACTTGGTTTGTATTGATAACGAGGGAGAATCTAACCTTAGTAATGCTAAGAGTGAAGGACACATCATTGTTACAAGAAAGATATTAACCACTTACAAGTTAGTAAGATGAGTGATAAGTACCTTAGCTAATGCTAGTTAACTAAGAAAAATGAATGAAAGAATGCTTTGAGAAAATGGGGTATCCCTTTGGAATGGTGTCACTTTTGCCCATGAATTTATTGGGAGTAGAGACTGCAATGGAGTGTCATGGTTTATTATGCACAAGTCCCTTGTAAGAGAGGTGAGTTTTCTGAATGGTAGCTCACATCTTGAAATGCATTAACTAGTTTAACAACTACTTGCTCACCAAGAAGGATATTTCCCTATGAAGAAACTCTGATTGAAAAATAAAATAAAATATAGATAAGGAATGATGAAAACACTTTCCATCGTTAAACTTCTTTAATAGTAAGGGGAAAGAACTTAAAAGTGATAGAGATGGACAATAAAAGAGTTATAGGCTAGAGTAGTAGGATTTATGTAGGTATAAACGATATACTTGTGAGACATACAAAGTACAATTGTGAGAAGAGAATACCTTAAGGACAAGTGACTAAAGAGTTTGGAATGAACCCTTAGTAATTTATTCTTGGTACATAAATGTTCATTAACTCATGTGTCAAAATGGTGTTCTTTATGTATAGGCACATTGGTAAAAATTAACTATGGATAGAAAGCATGATTTTCCCAACTATGATGAAGATAATGCTACTCAACTATTAACTTGGTCGAGATCTAAATTATATGACTGAAGAGGAAAGGGGAGATCGAGGAAAATGACCAAACAAACCATAAAGTGACGACATCACATGACAATCAATTAACATTATCTTAGTCTATGTTCCTAAGCATGATTCAAACTTTTGTGTGCCAATCTCATGAGTGATGGCATATGTATTGTCAAACTAGAGTAATAATCAAATTCAATCATGATTATTTATAATTATCAAGGTATCCAAGGTGGGATTGTATATATGACGTGATGAAATATATATTGAAATCAATATAAGAGTCACTTAACTAAATAACTGATGATAAGCTAAGGTTCTAACTAGCGACCAAACCAATAGACTATAATCTAAATACGAGACTCCTATATGAAACTTAGGAAGAATAAATATACAAGAGAGACATGTACTTTCATTAATTTAATTACCAATGGTAATAACATAGAGTCAAGCCATAGTAAAGTGCCTACTAAATAGGCGTAGTTACAATCAATATATTAATAGCCTCGACAAGTTGTAATCAAGTCTTGGTCCAATAGGACCAATATAACACAAGGTTTGCTATCATGAAAGACAAATAGAAGTTGTGTCATAAATTCTACTCATATTGGGAATGAGCATAACTTCGGGACAAAGTTTCTTAAAGGGTGAGTGTATGTAACGCCCCATATCTTAACCTTTAGGGAGTTAGAAGATTGACTGTTTACTCATATTAGTAATTCAATTCCTAACATTTGTTTGGGCTCCATTAGATTGAGATAAATATTTGAGATATGTACATATTTTTATATGTTGCATGATATTATTTTCATTGCTATATACTCATGATGATGATAGCTCTTTGGTTTGTTTAAACATGCAAGTTAAAATGTGGAATTTAGGTACGTGGATACTAGTTCAAGTCATGAAATGAATGCATAACAGATGCCAGACATGATAAAAATAAACATGCATTTCTTAAATTAAACATCAATACAGATATGGATCCTTATATGAAATTATTATGTATATGCATAGATATGAGTTATTGGTGGATTAACTTATAGGTTAATGAGCTATGTGATAGCCAAATGACTATAGTGTTGAGGTGACTTGGATGTTGTAGAAATCAATAAGATAGTATATGCTATATGTTGTACTTATTATTTAATTTATGATTCGAAATATTGCTATGATTTGTGGTGAGTGTAGTTTTGATAGGATGCACAACTTGCCCGGAGTGATTGTTTGATGACATGACTCTAAGAATAGTAGTTGCACAGTATGGCTTGATGTAGGTTGTTTACCCTAGTTATATGAGGAGGGGTGGAGGTATTTCCCACCATTTATCCTTTGAAACCTAGAGTCGTGGGAGGGTTGTGTGAAGTCACGCTCCCCTAGACATGTGATGACAACTACTAGTTGTCTGTTGGGGAAGCTTGGTCGAGATGTATGACACTTCTGCTTACGGGTTCTATTTGGAGTTACGTCAATATAGTTGACACTCTAGCTTAGTCCAACAGAGGAAAGGATAGGATGGAAGATGGAAGTAGGTTAGGAAGGAAGGATGCTTCGATGTTAGTTGAGAATATGGATTGGGGATTAGAGATGCCACTATTGTTTACTCACTTGGTTCCTACCATCTTTAAAACCTTCTTTGATTTCCTAGTGATATTTTAAGTGTGATAATGAGTTATTCATGAATTAGTGTAATTTTGTTCGTTAAGATTATTAAATGATGCATTACTTGATCTGTTGTCCTACATGTCTTAGTGATCATATAGGAACTATGCACTAGAGGCAATGGTTGTTTATCGTTAGTACATACATGAGATATGTGTCTGCTAGCTATGCACACATACCCTACCTATGTACACTAGTACAATTAATTAATGTATTAATTATTAAAGTAAATTATTAACTGTTCGACAACACAGGTATTCCAACAGAGGACGAACACCTTCAGTAACCACTCACATAACCAGATCAAAGATCAACACACTGATGTTTTCACGTGGTAAAACCCCTACGGGGAAACATCCACGGCCCCAGCCAACGCGGCTACCTGGAGCAGTTTATTAATGCAAAGAAAAAGATTACAGAGAGATTTTACAAGAGGGTTTCTCATAATCGATCATCGGCAAATGACCCTCCATGCTCTTTAAATAGAGATCATGGACCAATCGGGTGTTAAGCCACGGATCAATGGCCGTTAAGATCGAGGAGAGTATGAACCGTCGGATCACTCTATGTCGGGAA
>ML785644.1:582237-615629 GCA_009831015.1 Picea engelmannii | reverse complement strand
GAACCGTCGGATCACTCTATGTCGGGAACATATCGTGACCATCGGATTTCCTAACTACAAATGCATACTAATGCATACTAAAGAAGCACACTTTTACCTAACGACATATTAGACCAAGTAGATCTTAACTAACTCCTAAGTGTCTAAATATCCTAACATTAACTATTTAATTGAATGTTTATTGAATATATAAATTATATTGCATACAAAATATCTAGAAGCATTAAATACCTTCTTGACTTTGATAGATGGTGGGTATGATGAATTGAATGAGCATGGTGGAGTGTTATGTACGTTTTGGGGAAAATTGTCAAATTACATTTATTAGCTAGAAAGACTTTCATTTTATTTATTGTTGTTCAATGCAAGTCATTTATATTTTAGTCTTATTTTAATCTTTCCCCAAAAATCTACATAAGGGAGGTTGATGGATAATAATGAGCGTAGTTGAGCATACTTGTTGAAGGGTGTATGGAACTTGATAAATAGGGAGGATAAGTGGTGAGGAAGGGAAGGGGGAGAGGTTGGATCATGATGAAAGGTTCTGAAATTCTTGGAAGATATGATTCTTGTGATATTTTTCTTTGAGCATTTGTGCTTTGTTGTTCTTGGAGTCATGGGCATGGAGGGCCAAGAAACCGTAAGGTTTCTTGGAGCTAGGAGGTTGGCTAGACTCCTAGTTGGCACGGAGGATTCCGTTGTTTCACTCTGGGCAAGCAGGAAAATAATGCTTGGAAGCGCCCAGGACTACATTACAACCGACGAGCTTCGACAAGCTAAGGAGGAGGTATTTTTTGGTGGTATTTTGTTATTGATATTTTGTATATACTTTTGTTTTAAGTTATAAATCATAGAGTTAACATATTACTTATTTCATTATGTTATCTAAATTTATCATTGAGCAAATGTAGAAGAATTGTGTAAATGAAAATCAATGGAATTATGATAAAACAGAGTTGTTATTGTGTATGTATAAAATGAAAGATTAATTGTTCAACATCATGGATGGGTGTTACATTATATCTTTGGACATTATAATTTGGTTTGTATTTTCTATAGGATTTATAGTATACTGCTTTGTGTCCAAAGTAGTTGCATGAATAGCAATGTCCAAGAAAGATATAATGATATCTATTAGGGGGAGTCCTTCTTATCATTGTATCCTTCTCCTTTTGGAGGAGGTGTTGATTTATGCTTATTAAAAACAATGTTTAATGGTGCCATATACATCTTGTTATCTTCTCTTTTTGAAGTATTTCTAAGAGAATATTCATACCTGATTGACTTTTTATTTGTTTTCTGTGCAATAGAAGTTGAATTTCGATCATACCCCAATTCTGTTTTATCATTTGGTGATATTTTGCAGTTAAGAATCTCATTCAATATTTTTGAACTATTTTCAAATCTTGATTGCTTCTTTTCTTTTTAAATTTCTATTTTTAGTAGGGAAATTTCATCCTCTATATTTTCATAGTCTTGTTCCCTATCATTGAGATTTTTCAAAATGAATTCTTCGATTCTTTTGGATTCCTGGATTTGAGTCTTTAAATCATTGATGACTTTTCCTGTTTCTTTGATGATCTTTGACACTTCTTTTTCTATTGACTTTTGTTCTTCTTCATATTCTGACAATTGTTCTCTTAATGATTTATTCTTCCTTTTATACTTTCTGAGTTCATTCAGGACACTGATCAACTCTGCTTCAAGATCTACTAATCCTTCAACCTCAGAGTTTTCTTCTTCAATATGAATTTTTTTTTAGTGTGATTATTTTGGGTTTTTATACCCATAAATATGTGCTAAAATTCCTCTTCTTCTTCACTTTCTTCAGATGAGTTGTTGTTATCTTCAGTGTAACGAGTATTTTTCTTTTTGTATAACTTCCTTTTGTCTTTTGTTTGTCTCTTCTTCTTTTCTTTGAAAGTTATTTCATTATCAATTTCTTCTTGTTTTGTATAGGGACATTTGGAAGAAAAATGTCCAATATTTCCATAGTTAAAGCATATTAGAGGAAACTTTCCCTTGTATCTACCAGTTCCTTTCTTGAGTTTCTTCATGAAGTTAGCTATTTCTTAATTAGACATCTATAATTGATCTTCATTAGACACATGTTTCTATTTCTTCTTTGATTTATATGCTTTGAAGTCTGTTTCTCCTTTCATTGGTCTTCTTTCCCCATTCTCATATCATATGCTATGAGGATCCCATGTAGTTCATCCATTGTGAGATTATCAAGGTCGGGTATGTCTTCTACAGTAGAAATATTGGCATCATATCTCATGGGTAATGATATCAAGATATTTTGGACAATGGGTTGATATTTGAGTTCTTCGCCTAATGCTCTAATTGAGTTGACCACTTCATCTACTCTCTAAAGATATTCTTCTATGTTCTCTTCTTCTTTCATTTTTTAGGTTTTAAAATTGTGTTCAATAGGTTTGTAGTTTGGCCTTTTTGACTTTGCTATCTCCTTCATATATGACCTTTAATTTGTCCCACATTTATTTTGTTGACTTACAATGGATTACTTTCACAAATATAGGATCGACTAATCCTCCTAGGATGGCATTGAATGCTCTTACATAGTCATTACAAATATTCTTTCTGACTATGTCTGTAGGAGTAGTAACAGGTGCAATGTACCCATATTCTACAGATTTCCATATTTCACAACCCAGGGACATTATATAGCCTTTCATCCTCACACTCCAAATTGCATAATCAGTCCCTTTGAACAAAGGTGCTATGGTGGAAGATATTCCTTCTTGATGATCCATAGAATTATGTAGAATCTACCTTCCAGATATTAGACTGTATTGAAGGTATATGCTCTGATACCAATTGTTGGAATATAGTTTGATACTGAGAGGGGGCGAGGGGCGGGGGATAAATCAGTATTAATAACATTTTCACAATATTTAAATAATTATTTATTAACTTTATTGATCAACAAGAAACTTCAGTAAATAACTCAATAAATATAAACTTAAATTACAAATTACATGTTTTATATGAAGATTTATTTAGAGCACCAACTCTAGGAGACAGCAATCCCCTTGTTCAAGGTACCAACCCTAGGAAGTTCCAAATCCCCCTTTGTTTCAGGGCTCCAACACTAGGAAGCACCAACTCCCTTGTTTTAGGGCACCAACCCTAGGAAGCACCAAATACCTTTTTTTAGGGCATCAACCCCAGGAAGCACCAACTCCCTGTATTTAAAATTTATTTGGAAAAGGATACTAATCCTTCCTTTCTCCTCCCTTCCACCCTCACTTCATAAGTATTTTCATTTTTCTTCCTTGGACTCTACACTTGCTTCTGATCCTCTGATGTAGGTCTCAGAGACACTTTATTCTCACCATTCTTTCTCGTTTATATAGTCTTCCAACTGGTGAACTTTGAATCATTGTGTCTTTTAAGAATGAACCATCATACCCTTTGATTAACATAAATTTGTTTTAATTTATTCCTTTATTAATTTTAAGTGATTAGATGACTTCGATTTTTCTTGGATATCTTTTTAATAGGAAACTATATTAAGAATCATATTCTCAAATGATACTGGTAGGCATGCTCTTTATCTTCTACTTTTACAGGTTTATAAGTTTTGCATGGATATAAAATTGATCCTATTATTCCATAAGCCTCTATCATTCTTTTAGTATCTTTGTGACCACAATGGTGAACAAGCTTCTTATCCTCTATCGATTACAATAATGTTGTTCTTATTGGGTTTCCTACAGGAAACATAGTTAATCCCCAGGCTCTTTATATTTCCTTTATGTGACCTCAGGTTATGATTAAGTCTCTATTACAAAAGGTGCATGTTTAAACTTTGGCACTAAGTCGTCAGCTATGAACCCCTTTCTTCTATGTGACCAGAATCTGTGACCAAACGAAATTCCAAACAGGCACTTGTACAGTGATTTCAATATTATCCTCAATCAACGATCAAGAATTAATCTAATGGTGAAATCTATGGTCCATGCTCTTTCAACATATTGGAGCGTTAACACTTGAACACTATGCAGTTTTAATCCTAGAGAGACTCGTCATCAATTTTATCGACAGACCAGATTAATAGCGCAACACCTCCTTAGAATTAGTTGTCAAGAAACTTGTGGTGCGTGATTTATCTTCTGCCAAGGATTTGTTTCCTCAATGGATGGTTAGATATTCACTTCATCGTGGCTCCGATAGATTTTGATCCTTTTCATACCTTGGAGATTGACAATTTATGATTTAATCAATCGTTGGATGGACGACTAGCGATATTTTGGGACTTCGATGCTTCAGTACTCTAGGATATTAAAACTCTAAAGTTGTTTTCAACTCCCTCGGAGTTATACCTATCAAAGTGATTTCCATATATTTCCACTTGCTTGATCTAACGGTCATCAGAAATACTCGAGGATCCTAGATCAATGACCTGCGTGATTTCGCTACTTTGGCCTTCGACACTTTTGCTGGTAGAAGAAGCTGGACATTCCTGAAGGCCATAATCCTGGAGATGCCATGGCATGTTGATGTCATCTATGGTGACGTGGACCCATGGCATGTGTGCCACATGTCACTCATAAATGAACATGTTGAGGTCCAAAAGGCACTGAATTCATGCGACATGTGTCCCCATATGGCACCCCTGCCACGTTGCATAAGACACGTCATCAACCAAACAAACGGTCCACATTCCTCCACTCTAGATTTGGTGGCCTCCGTGATTTCATGACTTCAGATTTTCACTTCATGGCCTTGACACCTTGTGGCTTCAACATTTCACAGCTTTTCCTAATCTCTACTAATCACCAAAGTGGTGAAGTTTTGGATTCTCGAAACTTTCTATCTCCTTCCTGGCTTTGATCAATGGTTGGTGATCTATCAGTTCAATCTAATGGATTTGGTTATACCAAAATTTCTCAATTAGATATGATGGATCTTGCTTATCTGGCTCCCAATCTAACAATCATGATTCCATGATCCTTTACAAAGGATCTCTATCTACATTTTGCTCTAGATTCTATGTGATTTGTGCAATGCTATTTCTCCTAATCTTTTCTTCCCTCCTATGTGTTCTTATACATACGTTTTTCCATGATTTGGCATCATTGAAAACTAATCTTCCAGCAGTCGCGGTGGTCATTTCATGAGGTTTTTGGCTTGAGGATGAGCCAAGTAATAGTGGTGGGGGACTTGTTGGCACCCAAAGTTTTGGGTTAATATCATGCGTATGCATAAATGAATTTTTTCACACTCATCCCAATTTTTCATGCACCCAAGCAGATGCACGATGATTGAAAAGAAATGTGCACCGGACTAATTTTTTACAAGTTTTGTTAATGTACCCTAAAGTCTAGTCCTATTAATGCACATTGATCCGAGTTTTGGATGCACACCAGAAATCAAAAAGACGTGCACCGTAATCAAAAGAGGAATATTCAAGAAATCTCCCCAAATTATTACAACTAGCAGCACAAGGAAAATGGAGCAGAAAAAATATGAGTTGGTGAGGCAGGTAAGATTTCCTTGATTCTAGAGAGGCCACATGGAATGGAGGTAGGTGGAAGAAGCGTGCGATACTATTAGTCAATAGAGTGAATGGAGCATAAATGACAGAGACAAAGCTCTAAAGCCGAGAAGGATATAAAAGGAAGCGAGAGTGACAAAGAAGAGGTTGATGTTGTTGTCGAGTTGATTCACTAGGTCATTCTTGTTTCCTATTGTCAAAGAGATCTCTCTAAGTATTTGTAGTATTGTAATGCTCTTGATTGTAAGTTTGAGTCTATCATATGTCTAAGTTTTGAAAGAAGGTGCATCATGCAATGCATTATAAATATGGGGAGTTATACAAAGAGGATATGATACTCTGTTGTTGTGAAATATGTTATTCTTAATGTATGCCTATATTTGATGGAATGAAGAGAATAATAAAGTTGTAGTAATTATGAGTTATCATGTGTTCATCATATAATATTTGGATATGTGTGTATTGTTTTTTCTTAGTGATAATAGTAAGTTGTCAGCTATGGAATGTATGAATAGCAACCCATATGGTTCTTTGAGTGTTTAGCCCTTCATCCCCGATACAAGGCCAAATCGTCTCTGTGATCCTCATAACATATCGGGTGAGGTTTTCTTTAGCCTTGGTTGTGGATTGATATGTCAATGCTTTGGGTATTTTTCTGGCCAACTCTCGACGAACCCTAGGTATTAACCCCCAAACGTTAAGAAGGATGCACAAGCGTGAAATGGACCAACACCTATACAACCTAAAACATTAACACATAACTCTTAATTGACCTATTGCTTATATGTACGGGCTAGGTGCATGGGTTATCTATGTTTTTTACATGTTAGAGTTGTATGGGATAAATGTATTATTAAGTGAAATATAAGTTAGGTTCAACACGATTGTTATAATTAGGTGTGCTTCTTATATGAGTGGATGTGTGGGAATATGTGCATGAGTAAGTGTATATGTTTGGTGCATTATTATGTTCATTATGTCACTTACATACTATGTCCTATATATACATGAGTTATGAATGTGTAGGGTTAACTATTTGGGTCACGTGCATGGGTTAAATGTTTGGGTAGGTACATAGGTTGTATGCACTTCTCATGTTAATTAGGTATGTTTCCCCAGGTGCATGTATGTGTGGTTAGGCATGCGAATTTGTCATTTAAATGTGTCTCTTGGGTACATGGGTTAACTTTGAGGGTTACACAGTGTGGGTTGTTAAGTGCATGTGTCAGATTTGTGTGTAGGTGCATATGGCAAGCCCATTGCTTATGTTAGTTTTGTTTCTTATATGGGTGGGTATGTGGGTTAGAAATGTGTCTTAGGATAAGTATATATTCTCTTCTATCCATGTCCATGTCTAGGTCTGTGTCCATGTCAACATCCATGTTAATGTCTATATCCTAACATAATAAACACCTGACCACTTATCCAAAATGCTTGAATCCGTAGAACCTCCAAAACCTAATCCTTATCCTATTAATCTACTAAACCAATCTCTAAACCACTAACCCTTATTTCCTAAATCTCACTTACAATATTTCATTAACATGTTACTCCCACTAATATATTATATAACCTTAAAAATCCATACTCTAAATCATTACATTATGACCCTGAAAAATGTATCCCTTAGCATAGTATCTTGTACACTTTAACAATCTAATTTGTACCCAAAACCACATTAAATGTATATAAATATTAACACACTAATAGATACCAATAAACACTAACTTATACCCCATAACATGTTAACTCTCCAATCAACTAATTACATGTTAAGACACAAACCTCCTAACACATTAAATTAAATCCCCTAACACAGTGAATTACGCCCACTAACATGTTACAACCCCAAACACACTAACACATACCCTCTAATACACTAAACCCTTAAAAAACTAATCCATATACCCTTAATATACTAACTCATACACCTTGGAAAATTGATCATACACCTTAAGATACATAACCGCAAGCAGTACACCCTAACACACCTTAATGAAACAAGATATTGGACTATTCCTAAAACATGGTGGGCCAAAGAATTCAGCATCTTTGTGATAGTAAGAAGGTGGAGGATGAAAAACACTTTCGCTTAAAATATCATATGCAAGCTCCTATTAAATCTCAATTTCAAAGTATTTGTAATAGAATCTACCTTCATAACATGATAACTCATTAGAATTATAGATATTTAAAAATACTCATCTCCAATCATTTCCACATAAAAATAAAGTTATAAACCAAATCAATCATTTTCTTATCATTTTTTTTAAGTAGAAGAAACCAAAATTAACTTTAATGAATGAATAGTAATAATCATCGTCATTATCAATGAGATTAAAACTAATATCTTCACATATTTAAAAAAAATCAAAAACAAAAAATTCCTCAAATTACCTATTTAAAAAAGGTTGAAATAACGACGAAGATATCAAATAAATTAGTAAAAAAGAAATAGCTCAATCAAGAGGATTTACCCTGCATAAAAATTATGAAAATCAGATGAATATTAAACCGAGTTATTGGGTGGGAAGTAATTAAATGAATACATATTTAAATTGATATATTATAAAATAAAATATATTGTAAAAAGTAAAAATTAGGAAAAATAAAGTATCATTATAATAAAAATATATTATTTATTTATTTATTTTAATTTTTAATATATTTATAGGTAATTTTTTAAGAGGTTAAATTGTCACATAGTTAATATTTATTACATGATTGGCTGTTTTGGAAAGATTAGATTTCTTTGGCTGTCCCGTCTGTGGGCGCACTATATATGGGGTTTCAGTTCCTGATTCCTCAAGCTGATGCGTGTTTATTTAAAAAACATATATATATTTTACAACAGACTGTAAAGATGTGGAATATGTAAGAGGATAAATGATATAAATTAATTTAAATGAAGAAAATTAAAAAATAATTAAGTTATGGGCCACAATTGTTGTAATCTCGACATTTTGCTGTAAGATCTAGATCAATACAATGTGAAGACAATCACACATTCGGACGTGCTTGATATTTCCAAAGAAGAGTTGCGTGAGTTCACATAATGGAAAATAAAGAGGGAATTTGAGTTAGAAGAGTTTGTGGAAGTCCCTAAAGAGAATATGTAGATGYAGTGGGAAACATTGCAGAGATGTCGAGGGTGATGATTGTAAAGTTGGACACCATGAAGAAACCCAACGGAGAGGAATTACATTAGACATTGGTTATAAATGATGAGAGTAAAAATGAAGGGAGATTGATTAAAAGGGAAAAGCSAGAAGAGGATCATAAGATCATACTTCAAGAGTAAAAAACTTCACTTTGTTGACCAATATCTTATCATATTTATTCATAAAGAAGATTTTAAAATTATGAAAAATAATCAATATACTATAAGTGTTTGAGAAAGAAACACAAAAAAAATAAAACACTTCTACAGTAGAAAACAGTCCCCGCTCTAACACTAGATCACTTCAAACATGTTAGAGTGATCCATCCAAGTCATGAGATCCTTTGTGATCAAATGTCCATATTTTTGGCAGGTCGTAAGGCCCTTGTTAGGATATCGTATACTTTCCAATCCAATATTAAACAATTCTCGATGGTTTTCATGGAGAGTGGGCCCGAGAATTGGAGGGAAAAATGCAAAACAATCCAGATCTAGATTTATCCATGGGTGTAAGGACTAGTAGTAGAACATGTCGTCATTCATGTTGCTAGAACCTTGACCATCGAAACTAGTTTCGAAGGCTATGCAAGCGTGATGAGCACTACTTTGAAGCACCGAGGGAAAATTAGTTTTTCTCTGCATAATGGAACCTTAGCGATGTTTTCATTTCCCTGAGGGAGAACACAAAATACACTTGCCAGTGTGGAATTAGGGGATTCTTCCTCTAAACATTGTAGCATGCGCTGGAGTCTCTTTAGCACTAAGGAATGTGGGATAGAATGTATAAGTGTAGGATTGGACTTGTTGAGAGTTGTAATAAGTTTCCAAATCCCTGTAATTTTAATAAAGATAACATAATTGTTGTTGTGTGTAATTCTTCTCTATTGAATTTCAATTGCATGTGTTTATTGTTACTATTTGTTGTATGTACTCTAATATTGCAATCCTTTTGATTGCATTATTTTTTATGAAAGAAGGATAATCATGTGCGTGAAGGAAATTCTAATGAGAGTGAAGTAGATGGTTATAATTGTTAAAGAATAATTGTGTGGGTATGTAAAATGACAAATAAAGAAGGAATTTGAGTTGGAAGAGGTTGTGGAAGTCCCTAAAAAACATATGCAAATGTAGTTGAATATAATGAAGAAATGTTGAGGGTGATAATTTCAAGGTTAGACACCATCAAGAGGCCCAATAGAGAGGAACTACATTGGCTATGAATGATGAGGGTAAAGAGGAAGGGGAAATGATTATAAGGGAATAAATATAAAAGGATCTCACCCCAAGAGAGAGTGATAAATCCATAATTGGTTTAGGAGGTAGATTGGACTTAATACACCTATGTATGGGGGGAATCAAAATCTAGAGAAGCTCACCGATTGGGTTGGAAAGATGAGAAAATCCTATGAGATTGAATAGATTGAATACCCTTAAAGAGTGAAGTTTTAATACACAAATTTGAAGAGACATGGATAATTTTGTTGGGATGGCTAGAAGTTGGATAAATATAAATAGAAGAAGGGGAAATAGAAAATCAAGAGTTGGAATAGGATGGTGGAAAACTTAAAAGATTAATTTCTACTTGTAGATTGTACAATTTTAATTTGTTAATAATATTGTAGAACTTGAATATGATGAAGATTGTTATCATGCCACCTTTATCCACTTATGATACTTAAGTTGTTTTTATAGAAGGCATTAGCAACCACTTCCAAAGAGAGTTTAAGAGATCAAAACATTGAATGAAAGTTCAAGTTTAAACATGAAGTTTAGAAGTCAATTTTCAATTAGACCATTTGAAAACATTCACCCTTATCCCTTTCATAAGTATCCAATTGTTCCTGTGCAGATAAATATATTTACTATTAATTCCCAACATTAAATTATCAACCGGGGCTTGTAAGCTTTGAGGTGCAAGAACAGGAAATGCAGTATTGGAGCCTAGTCTAGCCTAATCTAAAGCCGAAAAAAAAATCTTCAAACCCACACTACAAGAAATTAATAGTAAGGATCCATCACTAGGATGTAGGAATATCTTAATGCTATTAAGGCTTATATCACAGTCTTTGATGCACTCGAGGTGATGTTAATGTGATTAATCGTGAGTAGCTTAATTAAGTTTGATGTCCTTCAATGATTATTTCCTATAGTGGATCCACATTTAAATGCAATAAAAGAAACAAACAAATGGAAATGAATTCAAATGACAGGAAATAAAATGACACCTTGGGAAGAATTCCAATGTGGGAAGGTCATATCTCACGAGTTAGACCTCTAATCTGTCTGCTGGTGATTGAATCTATGAGAAATTAAACTGAAAGGAACCCAAAGGTATGGAAAATAAAACCAAGTGCGGGAAATAGAAGGATATTTGAACTATGAAAGAATTAAGTCAAAGCAAAAGCAAAACAATACAAAACCAAACTAGATTAAAAAGGAAATCAAGACAATAAATGAAATCAAGCTTTAAATTTAGAGATTGTTCCTCAAGTGAGTACACCAAACATAAAGAAACAAGGATTGGAAGACAATGGAGAATAAAAACAGTGAATACATACCTTATGACAAACATTTAGTTAAGCACACAATGAATGAGGAAATTATGCTTATTTGTGCTCTTCTCTTAAAGGGACTGTGTAAATAATAATATCTTTTAAAACCATCAAGTTTTTTAAAAACAGAAAACCATGACAAAGAGAGAAAATATAAATGAAATGAAGAGTGGTTTATCCCTCATGTATTTAAATGATTATTTTAAGAACATAAATCTACACGGGAAAATAATGATGTGAGATGAATTAGCTCTACAATCGGCCTCATATGAATTCAAATCTGGTTGGACACAATGATTGCTAGAATTTAAGTGTTTTATTAATGGATGAGTGCATATGGAATAGAAGTGTACTATCTTTATAATCAATAATGAATACAAATGGTTTCAATGAAGGAGCAATGATCTGATTTAAGAACCAAGTGGTTAATGCAAGAGAAGAATTTTTATTTTTTATTTTTTATGAATGAATAGAAACAATACATAACACTTCACGCATATAAATGAATCCCCTTCTCTTAACTGTGTATAATGTCTGCTTAAAATTGTTGGAAATGAGTGAATGAAGGCAACTTGTAGGCAAAAATCCAACACATAATAAAACATGAATACAATATGATAGAATAGAGGTTTGAGACTAGAAATGGAAATAAACAAGCGATGCAAAGTATGGTCGAAGAAATATAAGAATCATGTGCACAATCAAAGGAACAATGAAATCTGAGTTTATTATCATCAATCTAATGGAAGATAATAGATTTAAATCATAAAAGGAAAATAGCTATTTTACTATGTTGAGATTCAACAAGAAGATCCTAGTGAAAATTATGCACCTACACTAGGATGGAGCCTCGGGCTATTTTTAGGTGGAAGTATATTTTTAGATGATGAGCAAATTCTATTTATAGATGGTGACAGAATTCTATTTATAGATGTATGTCGACTATTATTATCCCTTAATAATAGTTGGACAATAAATATTAATCTATTCTCAATGAGCACTTGGAAATAGTTAACTGAAGTGGCAAATCAATTATCTATAGGAAATTCGAGTTCAAAGGTTGATTGGTGGGACATGCAAGTCGAATTAGTTGTAACTAAGTGATTCAAAGTTGTAATAGAGTTATATGTGTAGTTATGTGAGTTGTAAAGTAGTTTAACTCAGTTAAGTGAGTTAAGCTCAGTTGTACTAGTTGTAACTAAACTTACACTAGTGAGAGATCAGTGAATTAATTATTAATTAATTCACAATCAGTGGTGTCACTTGCAACTGAATATTTACCACTATTAACTACATGCATGTCAGATCCAGTGGATACCCAGTTGAGATGAAGGTGAAAGGGACAGTTTGACTATCAGTTGTGACTTTAGTGGGTGCACTCATGAAACCACACACACATTGGATGTGCCCATGAGGAATGTGTAGCCTAAGAAAGAGGGATTCATTCATTGTAGGGATTTCCATCAGCAAGTATTGCGCAGATGAGGTAGGCTGTCTGGAGGATGTAAATTGGCACATGCATTTGCCAATTTTTGTATGACAGTGTGAGACGATTGTATATTGTACTGAGAGCTACTGGATTAGAGTTTTGTATGATATTGTTTCATGATCCATGATATATACATAATATATGATAGTGGGGTTTTTAGCTTTATGCTTTCCCAGTAAAACGTTTGTGTTATGTGCAATTGATCTCTCTTCTTGATATTTCAATTGGAGATCATGTTTTAAATTCCGTAAGAATTTTAGTAGAAGCAATTTTTTATTTAACAGTGGCATATAACTATTAGATCAGGAGAATCCAGTCAATACATAATTTGTATTAAAATTTCTACATGGTATCAGAGCTCAGAAGATTGTAGAAGTTGAGTTTGCAATTGGATAGAATTCGAATTTGCAGAAAGACTTTCTTGGTGCTACAACTGATTCAAGATCGAAATGGCTTTCAATTGCTTGAGGTTAGAGTATGCACTGGAGGGAAGCTCAAACTAAATTTCTTGGAAGGACAGGATGGAGGCAGTACTCGAAGACAATGGCTTGAAGGAATTCATTGGCAAGGATATTCCTAATCCATATGCTGCAGACACTGCAAATCTTGATGCATGGAAAAATAAAGTGGCAAAGGTGACGAGGATCCTGCTGGAGGGAATACGAGACCACATTGTCTCAAACCTTAATGGGAAAGCCACACCATATAAAATGTGGAAGGCTTTGATGGATCTATTACAAAACAACAACGACCATAGGAAATTGGTGCTCAAAGATAATCTCAGGAAGATCAAGATGGAGAAGGGCGACTCCATTCCAAAATATCTCATGAAGTTTGTCCAATGTTAGGATGAGCTAGGGAGTGTGGGAATAAAAGTCATTGATGATGATTTGGTGAGCTTGGCTCTCCTAAGACTTCCCAATAATTGACACAGTTATCAAGACAATGTCAATGGAAGGGAAAAATTGCCAGATTGGGAACGACTATGGTCAGATCTAGCGCATGAGGAGCTCAGGTGGAACATCAAAGATGGCTCTTCATCAAAACATGATGATGAAGAGAATTTTTCTTTGGTTTCCAAGGCAAGTAAATGGAAGGGGAAGAAATTCCATTCAAAATCCGAGTCTAAAGGAAAGAAGTTGGATTTGTCCAAAGTGAAGTGTTTTTATTGTCATGAACATGTGCATGTCACTACTAACTATCTGCAGAAGAAGAAGAACAAGAAGGTTGCTAGAGTTGCAGCTGGTGAGGCCCTTGCCTTGCAATTTGAACTTAACTTCTCCTTGATCGCATGCATGGCGTCAAGTGCATTAGGATTGGTGTGGTATTTGGATAGTGGCGCTTCCTTCCACATGATGGGAGATAAGGAGCTTTTCAATGACTTGGTGGAGAAAGATATCAAAATGCATATAGAGATGGGCGATGATGGATGATATAGTGAGACATGAATTGGTACCATTACCTTTCAGAGGGAGTCATGTAAACCATTTCAACTGAAATATGTTATGCATGTTCCAGGTCTGAAGAAAAACTTGGTCTCAGTCACAATGTTGGAGGACAGAGGCTATGACGTTGTTTTCAACGATGGAAAAGACTTCCTTCGACATAAAACAATGGGTCAAGTCAAGAAGATAGGGATTCAAGTTAAAAATCTCTACAAGATGGAGGTAGATGGCTATGCTACCATGATGGGCAAGGAAAAAGTGGTGAGTCGGGATGAGGGCAAATTATGGCATGGGCGATTGGGCCATCTTCATCATGGAGCCTTGAAAATCATGCAACAAATATCCACTGGAATTCCAATGGGAACACTTTCTCAGTTAGATCAGTGCAAGGGTTTCACCATGGGGAAGTATGTAACGTCCACCTTTCATGAAAAGGAGAACTGTGCTTCAGTGATTCTAGAGAGAGTTCACATAGACATGTGTGGATCATTCTCGGTTGCTTCAACAACAAAACATAAGTATTATGTTATTTTTTTTGATGACTTTTCTCATAAATGTTGTATCTTCTTCATGTAGAAGAAGGATCAAACATTCTCAAAGTTTTGTGAGTTTAAAGCATTGGTGGAGAAAGAGTCGGGGAAGCACGTGAAGGCTCTGAGGAGAAATAATGGTGAAGAATACATCTCTAATTAATTCAAAGACTTTTGCAGCAAAGAATTCATTTGAAGAGAACTCATAGCACCTCATAACCCACAACAAAATGGGTTCACAGAGAGGAAGAATAGAATGATCGTGGGTGTAGCACGAGCGATGTTGCATGATCAGGGCCTACCAATGCATTTGTGGGAAAAAGCATGCAATAATGTGGCTTATGTGAAAAATCGTTGTCCTCATAGAGTACTTGGCATGAGCACACCTGAAGAAGCTTTCACTGGTAATAAATTGTATGTTTCTCACTTTAAGATTTTTGGTTCATCTATTTATGTGTATGTGACCAAGAATGCTAGGAAGAAGCTGGAGCTGATTGCTGAAGTTGGGATATTTTTGGGGTACATAGAAACACCCTATAATTATCGTGTGTATTTTCCTAATAGTAAGATGACTATTATGCGACGGAACATAAAATTCGATGAGGGGAAAGCCATGCGGTTGTCACTTAAGAGGGAGCTATACTTGCATGCAGAGGAGGAACTATTGGTTCCCAAAGATGAGTCTCAAGATGTGGATCAGCCACATGAGGAGGTTCATGGAGTGGAGGAAGCCACTCATGCAGAGCCATCCATCAGAAATGGTAGAAAGAACATCACAAAAGATGATAGATTCAGAATAGATGCTGCAAAGAAAGTAGGATCCCCTACTTCACAGCATAGGAAGAGATAGTCTCCTGATCAATTTAATGGATACATGGATCTCATGAGCAATTGTATTGTGACTGAACCATCTTCCTTTCAGGAAGCAGTGCAGGATCCCACTTGGGTTGATGCAGTGGTGGAGGGTAAGATTTTAATCATTGTTCTTTATGTTGATGATTTAATACTGACTGGTGATGAGCAACTGATACACTCATGCAAGGAGGACCTTGCAAAGGAGTTCATGATGAAGGATATGGGCCTCCTTCCTTATTTCCTTGGATTGGAAATATGGCAGTGAGATGGTGAACATTTTGTGTCTCAAGGAAAGTATGCAAGGGATATACTAGGTAAGTTTCACATGGTGGGCTGCAAACCCATGGATACTCCTCTTCCAAAAAACTGGAGGAAAGAGGATGCTACGTCTAAAGAGGTAGTGGATGCTACTGTCTATTGACAGTTAGTGTGTTTGCTAATGTATTTAGTGAACACGAGACTGAACATTTGATATGCGGTTAACTAGATGAGTCAAGCGATGGTTAAGCCTACCAAGCTCTTTTGGAAGGTGGGTAAGCATGTCCTGAGATATCTAAGGGGAACATCTGAGTGTGTCTTTTGGTATAGATAGACGAATGAGGTGAAGTTGCATGGATTCACAGATGTTGATTGGGTGGGCAGCTCAACGAACAGAAGGAGCACATCAGGGGGGATATTTAGTATCGGATCTATCGATGTTTCTTGGTATAACAGGAAGTAGATATCCATGACACTTAGTTCAACAGAAGAGGAATACAAGGCAACGAGTCAAGCTGCATATGAGGCTATCTGGATGTGAAAGATCTTTATTGGTTTGTTTGGTTCTCATTTATATCCGATAGTGATTCATTGTGATAATCAGAGTTGCATTAAACTCTCGATTAATCCTATGTTTCATGATAGATATAAGCATATAGATATTCAGTATCATCATATCAGAGATTGTGTGTAGCAGAATATCATTTTTCTTCGGTACATTCCTATGGAAGATTAGGATGCATACATTCTGACGAAGGCACTCATTAGGAGAAAATTTGAATACCATAGAGACAGGATCGGGGTGAAGGATAATCCCTTTCTTGTTGAGAGGGAGTGTTGAGATTCAACAAGAATATCCTAGTGAAAAATATGCACCTACACTAGGATGGAGCCTCAGTCTATTTTTAGGCAGAAGTCTATTTTTAGATGATGAGTAAATTCTATTTATAGATTATGTCTATTTATAGATAGTGAGCGAATTCTATTTATAGATGTATGTCAACTATTATTATCCCTTAATAATAGTTGGACAATAAATATTAATCTATTCTCAATGAGCACTTGGAAATAGTAAACTGAAGTGGAAAATAAGTTAGCTATAGGAAATTCGAGTTCAAAGGTTGATTGGTGAGACATGCAAGTCAAATTAGTTGTAACTGAGTGATTCGAAGTTGTAACAGAGTTATATGTGTAGTTATGTGAGTTGTAAAGTAGTTTAACTCAGTTAAGTGAGTTAAGATCAGTTGTACTAGTTGTAAATGAACTTACACTAGTGAGAGATCAGTGAATTAATTATTAATTAATTCATAATCAGTGGTCTCACATGGAACTGAAGATTTACCATTGTTAACTACATGCATGTTAGATCTAGTGGAGACCTAATTGAGATGAAGGTGAAAGGGACAATTTGACTATCGGTTGTGACTTTAGTGGGTGCACTCATGCAAACAAACACACATTGGATGTGCCCATGAGGAATGCACAGCCTAGGCAAGAGGGATTAATTCATTGTAGGGATTTCCATCAGCAGGTATTGCACAAAGGAGGAAGGTTGTCTGGAGGCAGTAAATTGGCACATGCAGTTGCCAATTTTTGTATGACAGTTTGAGACAATTGTATATTGTACCGAGATCTCTTGGATTAGAGTTTTGTATGAGATTGTTTCATGATCCATGATATATATGTGATATATGATAGTGGGGTTTTTAGCTTTATTCTTTCCCGGTAAAACATATGTGTTATGTGTGATTGATCTCTCCTCTTGATATTGCAATTGCCGATCATGTTTTAAATTCCACAAGAATTTTAGTAGAAGCGATTATGTATCTAACATTGGCATATAATTGTTAGATCAAGAGAATCCAGGTAATACATAATTTGTATTAAAATTTCTACATACTAAATATGAATTGCAAATGAAACACATGGATTGAAACAACACACTTAGAATATAATCTATAAAAGAAAAATGAAAGATGCATGATGTTACCAGAATGAGGGGCCTTTCCCACCTTGGTTAACCCTACTTGACGACAATCAGATCAAGCTGTAATAATGCATAGTGAATCAACAAAAAATAATTCTCCATTTTGATCAAAGACTATATTTAAAAAATCAACTCTCTCATGTTTGTTCTTTACAAAGAATCAATTATGAAGGATGATAATGATAATGGTGGATTTCCATTCTCATCCCTGAGGCTATTTATACCAAAAAAATCATGGAGGAGTGGATGGGACCAAATCCCAATGCTCATATTTCAAATTTTACATTTTTAGGTAGAAATCCCAAAAATCTGGGTTTTATTGTAATTTGGGTAGATGTGAGTTAGGGATCCACCCATATATTCCAAAATAATTCGAATTTTGAAAAAATTCCCTTGTTTTAATCAATTTTTCTTATTTTAGGAAAAACCCATATCTTAGAATTTCTAGATCTGATACCATCTGCATAGAAATTGAGGTGCAAGTTGGGAGTTTGATATTTTTACTAATGTTTGTAGAATCATTCCCCCTAATATGGAGGTCCACACATGGAATGTAGGTGAATTCTGACACTCATGTCCACATGTCGATGTCGTTATGGAAAAAACCCATGTCCCGGATTATCCTCTAGAAGCATGCCAAATTTTCAACTATAATCCAGTACTAGACGATTGTTGATGTTGGTACCGGATGACCTGGAAAATTCTGCTACCTGATGGTTTCTGGACATTCTAGTAACAGATGAGCTGAATTGTGAGTACCTAATGACATGGAATGTGGATATCGGATGACTGTGCAGGTACCAATTGACTATAGAACCTTCTGGGACCAGATGACTTGGAGTTCAGGTACCAGATGAATTTGAGTGCGGGAACATATTGTTTGGACATAGAAACATAGGAATAAACCATCATCAACAAAACTATTGTATAATCATCCTTTTAATCACTAAAAATATAGAAAACTATGTATTAACCACGTATGATGAATAACATGAGATAATAGAGGTTTAGGGTGTAATTATGGATATATTATTGACGAAATGAAGGGAGAAGGTGTAATGATGAGTATATTTGTATGGAAGAAAGTATGACAAAACTGGAGCCCAATATTTCCCTTAATCCTTTGATAGTTATGTATTCATATTTGCACTGTGATTTTGGGTAATTCTACAACCCATTCAATGAGATGGTAACTTCAAGGAGATTCTTTGTAAATTGGTTCCCATACTATTCAAATGAAATCATTCAATTGACAAGTCCTTTTCCATACTTGGATTTTTTATATTCATTTTCAAGTGGTTTTTCATTCAACATTAGTTTTAGCTCCAAGAAAATATTTAAATAGGAGTCCCCATTATCCATTTAATGAAAAGTTGAAGGTTGTTAGTGTTATGCTACATGAATTTTTCCATCCTGATTATGAAGATCAACTTATATACTCCTTATATTGATCCATTATAGTGTTATAATTTCAAAATTTTCCCTCCATATGACCATTTCATAGAGGGAAACCTATTGAAATCAATTTCGAAACTGAGAGAGAGTAATGCTTGAGAAACAAAGAACCTCCCAAAGAGAGATTATTGGAGACCAACTTCAACACTCCTCAAGATGAATATCTATTTTGTGTATTTCTTTATCCATTGATGAATACACAAATCATCTTTTCCTTCCCCCAAAAAATCTTGTTTTTCATATGCATGCTTTTTAATTTGGTTTTGAGATAACTATTTGTAATATTAATCACGTGTAGGGAACAATATATTGTTTTCTTTGTGGGGCCATTGAGAGGAATAAAATCCACTCAGTTTCTACTGATCATATTTCTCAAATTTCATACCATCAATTCTATAACGTATCACCTAGGTTTTGTTATGTCTTTCCTCTTTCATATTTCAACGAATCTATCTTAATAAATTGCATGGGGATAGAAGAAGGTAAATTAGGTTTTTTATTTGTTTTATTTTATTTCCACATCAACTTTATAACTACCCAAAGTGGGCTCATTTCGTTGCCTAGTGCACAAAAATATTGATACAAGAATGTCAATCTTATCAAGGGATAAAAAACAATGCCTAATTATATTTCTTGGTTGAATTTGGGACCTATTATGTAATTTATATTTGTTTCTAGCAGTTCATAACATAAGTTTATATTTGTTTTTTCCCCAACCCATAGTTAAGATCCTTCATTTTTTCAAATTTGTGATTCCCTCCTCCAAAAACATTATTCCTCTATTTAATTTTTTTCAATGCAACTGTGTACTTTAGATTTAGAAATTTGTGCAGTCTTGTTAGACCCTTTATGGAGGCCTTTGGACTCATAATAATGCACATGTGGTTATGTTGTGACATATCATTGGTTCCTCTTACATTTTCAACACAAATAAATTAGATCTATTGGTGAGGAGTGAAGAGTTTTTTTATGAGTGGGTAATGTTTAATTCCCATGAGGGATTTCCCTTTAGCCATGGAATCACCTTGAGGTAGTGGTTTATTGTTTGGTTGCACCTAGATAGATTATATTAAATGATCTCATGATACATGCACACATAAGTGGATGCAAACACACCTCCATCATTTTCCTTTAATTTTAATAAAATCCCCAATGGTTCAATTAATTGGTAGATTATCTTGTGTGAAATTTCATGGATGTCTTGAGATCAAATACCATTGAGTCCCTTGTAAGGGATACCTATGAAAAGAACGAAGTTAGGTCATTCATACCAGCTCTCATGGACAATCGAAAGAGATATAGTGTGGAGTATCTAGGGACTCATACATGTTTGTACCAACCTTGGGAGTTATTTATGCTTTCCTGATAATGAGAGATAGGACAAAAAACTTCTATAACCTTTGAGTATATGATGCAACCTCTTCTAGACTTATGTTTGATGGTTGAAAATGCCTCTTACATCTTAAGACCAAGAAAGTATATTAATCAGTTGTCACTAATGTTTCTGATCATTTGGCTACTTCCATGCTAGTAGGTGCTTGGATTGAATATCCCTAGGTTAGGCACACCAGTTGTAATGTACCAACCCAACATGAGCAAACTAGATGGGTTGTCACTTGGTGAAATTCCATTCTTCAACTAAGACAGTTAACTTACAAAAAATGTCATTCCTATGTTTCAATATTTTAGAGTAAGAAATACAAGTTCAGTAATAGAAAAAAAAAAAAAACATTTCTTATCTGAATCCAATTGCCTTGACTATTTAAATAATCATTGGTGTAGGATATAATTTACCTCTAATGGTAGTTGTAGAGGAAATCACACTATAATTTCTAGTTTCATCCCAATAGAATGGAAAAACCTATAACAAGTGATGCCCCCATGCAAGGTTACAACTCAATGTTTCACTCACATAATGGTAAACTTAGTAAAAAAAGCGTCTTCGCAAGTGCTGGAAACAACTATTGAAAATTTGAAATTGTACAAGAAAATGTGTGGTGGAGACAACTCTAGATACAACAAGACCTTTCCTTGCAAGTGTTTGATTTGCAATAACTCTACCCAATCCATATCCATTACCATAACACCTCCAATAGTGGAGCTATTCATAAATAATCCAAGCACAATGGGCTCAATACATCTTGTAGGATAGGTTCACTACAAACCCGATCTTATCCACTTAAATTGTGTAGTGAGAAATTATCAATTAGTCCAATCATTTTCATAACCTAGGTGAAAACTTCACCCTTCCCAAGGTGATAAACAAAAAAAAACAAAACAGATTCCAAAGTCTCCCAATGTCAGGATTTCTGTTTTGATCCAGATGGATGTCGGTGGCCTCCCACCTATTCCAACTAGCTCATTTTGGCAGTTTTCTAGCTTGGCAATTTTTTCCTAATTTTCGGGTCCATGACTTCTGGGGCCGTTTTGAGGCCCTAAATAATGTTTTTAGGGCTCTCCACAATTAGATTGTAGAAAAAGTTAGATTTTGACAACAAAATTTGTAGTCCTCGTATAGACCTTTCCAACGGGATATCGTGCGCCTAAAACGAAGATCGTATGCAAAAGTTATGACCCCAAGAAGTTGATGTACTAACTTACCCAAGCAGGGCCCACATGACTTTTGGTGCTTCATCTCCTAGGGTTAGGTTTTTGGATGTCTATAGTTTTTGACATTCATTTTTGTTGTAAAAATGACTTCAGATGCTAATTGTAATCATCTTCTTGTGAACGAGCACATCCTTCACATCTCTTCTCAGAGATAAGCCGCCACCATCCTAGCAAGCCTGTTTTCCATTGCATTTTACAGTTTCAATTTATTTATTTATTGAATAGAAACTAGTTTTAATGTATATCTGTTATTCTGTGTTAATCATATTTTGATAATAATCTTTATTCATTTCATTTTTCTCATAAAATCTAGATCAGTGGTATCAGAGCAGTCTGCTCCTTGTCATTCTTAATGCATGTCCCCAACGAGGTCAAGGTACAAAGAATTAGGTCTCAAGCTTGTTTCTCTTGAGGATAAAATCTCTTGCATGCCCAAGAGACCTCTCATGGCGGGATAAAATAAATATTACAGGATAGGATATCCCTTCAAAATGTTGCTCGAGGAATCCCTCACACAACAGAGGAACAAGATGATGGATAGTTTTGCGCAAATCCGTCGGCAGCTAACAACAGGAGACACATATTCCTCAAACAGAGGCGCCACACCATTCAAGGTACAAATCAACTTCGATATTACTATATTTGAAGTTCAAATAGACGTCAATGTTGTAGACAAATGGTTGAATCTTCTAGAAGGATATTTCTCTGTCCATAACTTCTTGAATATATAAAATATTACTTTTACGCTCCTCAAAGTCATTCCCCATGTCAAAGATTGGTGGGAAACATTCTGTGAGCAGAAGGAAATAGAGGAACCCTTATTATTTACAGTCACAGTCACTTGGGAGTCCTTTAGGGATGGTACTAAGGAACAATACTACCCTGTTGGAAGTTATGGTGACCTATACACAAAATGGACCACACTGCTGCAGGAAAGACACCAAGCAATGCCCGAGTTCACGAATATCTTCCATACCTTGCACACCAAGATGGGTATAAAATATTTTGAGTGACATCTGGTGCTCAAGTGTCATGACAATATGCATAGATACATCCAGGCTAAAATGGAGTTTATGTACATCTCATCCTTCAGCGTGGCCTACCTATATGTTGTCAAAATCGAGCAGAAGCTCAAACAAAAGAAGAAGAAATTTGGGCCTGGGAACCCCTCATAGAAAAATATAGGAAAGGGAAGCCCCAACCCATAGAACAAAGGAAAAAGAAAAGATAGACTGCCTTAGGACAACAAGTCCAGGACACAAGAAACGAAGGACACCAGAAATACAAAGAAATATATCAAGAAGTGGTGCGACTTCCATAAGAGCCCATGTCATAACACTATTGATTATCTCTCAACGCAGTCATTGGTGGCTGAGGTGGAAGCCTATGAATCAGATGTAGGTTCTGACTCTAAGTCAAAACCATAAAGGGGGAGACATATCATTGACATAGAACCTAGTGCTATTGTTTCTACCACTAAGCTCCAGCTCGATGAACCAGACAAGCCAGAGGAAGGCGAGCAGCTTTTTCATTCACAGATGTGAGTGAAGGGTACCCCACTTCACTTCATCGTTGATAGCGGTAGAAAGAAGAACCTCATCTCAGCAGAGGTTGTCAAGAAACTCTTCTTGACGACAATGCTACACTTGCAACCCTACACCATCAGATGGCTCCACCAAGGAGGCGACATCAGCGTCAACCAACAATTTCACTTGTCATACAACATCAATCCCTTCAAAGATGAGGTATTGTGTGATGTTTTCCCTCTTGAAGTTTGTAATATTCTTTTGGTCCAACCATATTCATGGAAATGCTATGATATATATGAGTCTAGGCCTTGCAGTGTTATTATTACTTTGAAAAATAAATTGTACATGATACCTAGGGCAGTCCCACCTAGTGTTATTTTCTTGGTCTCTGCCAAGCAATGCAGGAAGGTCATATCTCAGATGGGGAATTTTGTCTTCTTCATGATTCCCTCTCAGAATGAGCGAAATATCACAGCCACATACAGGGTCTTCGTGGTCGACCTCTCCACACAGCAGAAGAAAGTGGATAAGGTCATAGAAGAATACTCAGATATCTTCTCCTCATCTACCAAGGTACCTCTTCACTGTTAGGTCAAGCATCCCATCGATCTGACCCTCGACGCACCGTTGCCCAATGGGCTACTCTACCACCTCTCTCTGTTAGAGAATGAGGAGATCAAGTGACAGAGCCAAGAACTGCTCCACAAGGGGCATATCCATCCTGGCTCATCACCTTACGGGATCCCAATCGTGCTAGTACAAAAGAAAGATGGAACCTAATGAATTTGCATTGATTACCGGGCGCTAAATAAAATCACAGTCAGAAATCGGTACTCGATTCCCTGAATCGACAACCTCCTTGATCATCTCACGGAGACCAAACACTTCAGTAATATTGATCTAAAGTTTGGCTATCACCAGGTCCCGATAGAACATAAATATGTATGGAAGACCGCCTTCAAGTCAAAGGAAGGTATTTTTGAAGTTGTTAGGGTCCTATAATTTTATAGGATAATCATTATGCTGATTGATATCCATTTTTCAGTGATTTTGGGATTGAAAATAATATTCCATGTTGTAAATTATTTCGAAAAAGGCCCCTGGCTTACCTGGTTCCCTCGGAAGACTTTTCCCCTCCATCCATTTTTCCCAATCCTTCACTCACCTCTGTGCCACTCACTTCCCTGCCCATTATCTCATTGGCCACATCTCACCCACCACTCATCCCTACATAAACAAAGTTAGATAACCTTAGGATAATAAAATATCAATTAGTTTAATAAGTATTTAAATTAATAGTGTAAGAATTAATTAGTATATTAGTAATTAGATTAGTTTAATAGGATAATTAATAATAAATAATTAATTACCTTAAATTAATAGAGTTAATAATTAGTAATTAGGTTAGTAATTGGGTTAAGGAAATACTAAAATTAAGAACATAATAAAACATTAATTTAAAAAATAAATAAAAACTAATTAAGAAACACTTAATAATAAAACAATCAAAAATTTAAATAAAGAAAAATTAAACATAAAGAAAAACAAAAAATAAAAATAAGTAAACAAAACACATAAATACAAAACATTATAAATAAAACATAAAACATAAAACAAAATAAAATAAAAATATGTATAAAACAAAACCTTAAAAACATATAAAACAAAAACAAATTAAAACGAAAAATGTAAAATGAAATAAAAACAAAAAACAATAATAAAAATAAAATAAAATAAACATGAACTAAATATACCCTAAGTCCCGCACACATCCCAATAACAAATAAAATCAACGGGCATATACATATTTCGGACCCCCCTGCCATAAAATCAACTTTTCCACATGTCCCCTTCCTATTATTTCGGACCCCCCTCCGGAATACCACTTTCCCCCTCCAAAAACCACGTTTCCCCCTTCAAAAACCATTTTTCACACACTTTTACCACCTGGCTTTCGAGGATGATTCTAGGAAAACTAGGATGACATTTGAGAAATGAAAAGATGTGTTTTCTTAGCATGAGACGAATAACAATAACCTTTTCCTGTTTTCTCGTATATGTTACATATCGGGAGAATCGATAACATCGTTCAGCCCTATTTTTTGGGATTCAGGATTTTCCTGTTTGACACATATTTTTCAAATGCATATCCGAGACATATGGAGATGAATTGCATAAAAAAGAGAGACATTTTTTCTCAGAAAAAATTCATAGGAAAAGACCTCCTCTAGATGTTACACATATTTCTTGGTTTGGCAGAAACTAGCTCATCATTACAACCCTATTTTTGCAGTTGTTCGATCTATTTTTTGGGGATGCAGTGCCAAATTTTAATGTAACAGGCTGCTCTTTTTGGGGGATCAATTAGATTCAAAGCCTTGATATTGAGGTACCTATATATCTCTTTTAATTTTGATGTAAAAGGGGTTTTTGGAACCTGTTGAAGAAATATTTCCCATTATTGTAATCAACTCACAGGGCCACAGTTCATGAATCCAATAATACAGTTGCAGCAGTTACAGGATTCATGTGTCAATCTTGGTGGTGAAGTACCTCTATCATTGTAATTTGTTTCCATTGTGTTTTTTAAGTTATTCATATTCTAAATTATGCTAAGAAGTTTAAATAATAGAATTTGTTGAGATATATACTTTGGTTCTAGCTTAGACATAACTATCAATGTTTTCTTCTTAAGGGTTAGTTCCAAGATTCTTTATTCCCATGTTATAACTTGGTGCTCCCATATTTTTCCTCCAAATCCAAAATCAATATCAAAGAATCCAACAAGAATGCCTACCTTTCCTTGTAGGGTTGTCTGTAGAACCGACCCTTGACTGAACTTTAGCTTGTGACTCCATTTCCCAATGGCTTTTCTTCTTGTTTCGACCAACTCCAATAATAAAACCCAATCCTGAACTAGATAACTAGCCTAATATCTTCTTTAAAACAAAGATAAAACTTATAGAGAAATCCCTTTCTGGGTCTAGGAGGGATAGATCCTAGATTCCAACGTGGTTTTTGGTTACCTCTGTCAATTTCATCCTTAGCCTGATAAATTATAGAGTGCTAACATTTTTGGTGACCACACTGAGGGATGTTCCTCAGAAATGTGCATCAAAGTTCAGATTTGACTTCTAATTGTGAACAGAAGCCAAACACAGGAAGGTTGTACCATTCACCTAGCGACTCCACACATCAGATAAGCAGTTTGAAGATGAATCCACTGGGCTAATGAAGAACTCATATGTTTCTACAATTGTTCCAAGGTATGCATGTTTGGAATTTTCACAGATTTATGGTTTTCCAAATCATTTACCCAAGAATGGATATTGTTTGAGAAATGGTCCAAAATTTAATGGTGAGGATTTGAGTTTGGCTTTGAAGCATATATCAAATTTTCTTGATTTCACTAAGATTCTTAGAGTCAAACATGAACATGTTTTCCTCAGATTGTTTTATGATTCATTCCAAGAGAAATGTAGAAGTTGGGCTGATGGTTTACCAGCCAAATCCATAATATATTTTTCAGTTTTTTGGATTATTTTCTTGGAAACATGCATGGAAAAGATAGAATTTGCAGTAGCCCCTGTTTCTGTTTAAGGTTTTAAAGAGTGGAATGATATGTACACTGATGAGGAAATTGATGAGATATTTTCTGGATGTTTGTCTTCTTATTTAAAATCATGTAAAAGCAGTTCAGATGATAAGATCCATTTTTTGGATGAATTTTACAAGCACATTGAAAAACAACTTGAGGTTTTAAAAGATCAGGAAATACCCCTAACTTTTTCATTTCATGTTTTTTCTTTTGAAATCTCTTTTCATCAGAGCCAAAAAGACACATTCCTATCTTTTCCCCTTGGTATTGATAATGAGGAATGTTATGATGTGGATCAAGAGCTGCACAACTCACATATGGAACAATATGTGTAAGAAGACAACACCTATGAACAGAGAAAACATGAAAACCAAGTTACATAACATGTTCAAAATTATCAAGGAGGGCATGACATCTATGATTTTAATTATACTATAGCCATGTACATGGAAGAGTTTTTTTGTTTAAACACTCAACTATGGTTTCACTGTGAAAACCAAATACATTATGAGTTGCTTTCGCCATCACACTGCCTTCTTTTGATTGTCATCAAACATAGTCAAGGAGTAAAATCATTGAATTGGTTACATGATTGGATATATTGGATCTTTCATATTACTTGATCCTGCAACATGATTTCCAGCAGTGTAGGGTAGGTAGGTGTGCAAATATGTTTGCTGGGCCAACACCTTTTTCATTACTTTTTAGTTTTTCTTTCAGAGTTTCATTTTCAATTTTGAGCAATTACAGTTTTGATTTTCAGTTTGAAAGTGGGTTGCATTTAGTTAGAGAAGGTCACAGGTTGTAGCTCACAGGTTTGAAATAGGTACAAAAGAAGGACACAAAACAAGTTGCAGTCTTCAATTTTGGGAACAACCCAATGGATAAAGCATTGATCTTCATATTCAGAGATCTGCAATTCTTGAAACCTTTTCAGAGTTTCCATCCCCAAGTGGAGCCTATGTTAGGGTCCTATAATTTTATAGGATAATCATTATGTTGATAATCATTATTGATATCCACTTTTCAGTGATTTTGAGATTGAAAATAATATTCCATGTTGTAAATTATTTTGAAAAAGCCTCCTGGCTTGCATGGTTCCATCAGAAGACTTTGCCCCTCCATCCATGTTGCCCAATCCTTCATTCACCTCTGTGCCACTCACTCCCCTGCCCATTTATCTCATTGGCCACATCTCGCCCACCACTCATCCTTGCATAAACAAAGTTAGATAACCTTAGGATAATAAAATATTAATTAGTTTAATAAGTATTTAAATTAATAGTGTAAGAATTAATTAGTAGGTTAGTAATTAGATTAGTTTAATAGGGTAATTAATAGTAAATAATTAATTAGCTTAAATTAATAGTGTTAATAATTAGTAATTAGGTTAGTAATTGGGTTAAAGAAATAATATAATTAAAAACATAATAAAACATTAATTTAAAAAATAAATAAAAACTAATTAAGAAACATTTAATAATAAAACAATTAAAAATTTATATAAATAAAAATTTAACGTAAAAACAAAACAAAAAATAAAAATACCTAAACAAAACACATAAATACAAAACATTATAAATAAAACATAAAACAAAACAAAATAAAAATATATATAAAACAAAACCTTAAAAACATATAAAACAAAAACAAATAAAAACAAAAATAAAAAAACACGTAAAACGAAATAAAAACAAAACACAATAATAAAAATAAAATAAAATAAACATGAACTAAATATACCCTAAGTCCCACACACATCTCAATAACAAATAAAGTCAACAAACATATAATTATTTTGGACTGGGAGGTCCGGAAAAGTGGTTTCCACTTTTCCACATGTCCACTTCATATGATTTCTCCCCCCGCCCCCCCTCCTATACCACTTACCACCCTACCCCCCCTCCAAAATACCACTTTCCCCCTTCGAAAACCACTTTCCCCCCTTCAAAAACCATTTTTCACACAGTTTTATCACCTGTCTTCCAAGGGCGATTCCGAGAAAACCATGATGAAATTTGATAAACCAAAAGAGGCGTTATCTCAAAACAGGACAAATAAAATAAGCTCTTCCAGTTTTCTCATATCTGTTACATATTGGGAGAATAGATAACATCTTTGAGCCCTATTTTCCGAGATTCATGATTTTCCTGTTTGACACATATTTTTAAATGCATATCCCGGACAGATGGAGATGAATTTCATAAAACTGAGAGAGGTTTTTGATCAGAACAAGTTTATATAAAAAAAAATCCTCCATATTGTTGGAAATATTGTCATTGATGGAAAAGGATGAGGCAAAGGAAGAAGTAGAGTTTTTCATGTATAGTTGAGTTTTGGATGGGCGTGTATGCTCGCTGAAGCAGATACCCGACAGCCGTTAGATCTGCAGAAGCTGCACAGAGGTTAAGCGCAGGAGTAGGCATGCAGAAGAAGTGATCTGAGCAGTCAGATTGGAAGAAGATACCCGTCAGTCACCGGATCTGCAGAAGGTACACGAAGGTTAAGCCTTAGGAGGAACGCAGAGAGGGAGAAAAGATCTGAGCCGTAGGATCTGAGATGAAAACCCGACAGTCGTTGTATCTGTAAGAGTCACGTAGGGGTTAAGTCCTACTATGCAGAGGAGAAATCCCGGACAAGTCATCGGGATATTGGAGAGAGAATCCTAGCCGTTGATCTGGGCAGGACACATGTCGGCATTCTAGTGAGGCATTAGGAAATCGGGGATCCCGGTGACAAGTGAGTCGAGACATCAAAATTCTCGAAATCCCGGAGGAATAGGGACCGTCCATCTACAAGGACAAGTGGCAAAGGATCGGGCGCTGTCGGAGCTTTGCTCATCGGAGAATCAGGATTCGGAGTTTCACGAGTCTCATGATCAATTACAACAGAAACCCTGAAATCACGGTGAAAGAAATCTCGACTAAACCTGAACCGTCAGATCAACATGTGATCTAAACCATCGATCCAACTCACGATAGCAGACCACGTCAGCTAGGGACATGTGGCACAACCAGGTAATGACAGGTGTCAGGCAGATTCAACAATTCAGGCACATGTAAGTCATGAATCAGAGTGACACGTGTCAGTATTTAACACGTGTCAAACCATGTGTGACATCAGCAGAGTATCGGGGATCGGGGATCGGGACTTTAGAATGTCAAAATCTCTTGACAACGAAAACCCCGAAATCGTGATACGCGATATCCCGATAGGAGAGTCATGTGGGCCACAGGTGGAACTAGTGGTGGACAGGTGTCAGCAACCTGGGAATAGTCGGCATCGGGATATCGGAGATCCCGGGAACAAGGAGTTCGTGCACTTTGAAGTTGCGAACCGCGAAACCCCGATCAGTGGGGAACAACTGTCAGTATGAAAGAAGAGTCAAGATTTGGACGATCGGCAAATCGATATTCCTGCGAACGAAGGATCGGGGAGGAAACCCCAATGCAGAATCTGAGCCGTCCATTCGGTGGGGTGCGTGTCAAGAGCTAGGAGGAAGTCAAGGATCGGCAAATCATGAACTCAAGAGGCATAGAAACTATTACACCAAGAATGTCGAAAACCCGAAAGGCACACGTAGGTTTAATTCAAAATTTTTACAGAGCTATAAATATGGACCCAGAGAAATAGGGATCTTAGGAGTGTTGAATGTTTTTGACCCATTGTCTTAAGAAGGGGTCGATGCCCTTTTCTACGGTAGATCTGCAAGCAAGGAGAGCAGTAAGGATGTTGATTGGTTGCAAGGGTCTTTTTGCAGGAGGTGGAGGCCAGTTTCTGACAGTAGGGACATCTACCGGCTGCTGAGGTCATTTGTGCAAGTAGCAGAAAAGTTTGAAGTGGGAGGAACCTCATTGTAGCAGTTGGGTGGCAGATCTACAATGAATCCGGGTAAGTTACTATAGATCTGAATTGCTCAGCAACACATATTATTACTGATTCAGTGTGAAAATTGATGAAACGCGGTCAGCAGTGAGTCTAAGGGTTAAATCCTTCAGTGGAAGCATCCTACTAGTAGAAACTGGTGCTATCTTCAGGGGGTTGAAGCTCCCTTCCAGGAAAGGATGGTAAACGAGAGAAGGTTGGAGTCTTCTGCAGGTAGAAGCCTATGTACTAGTATGAGTCTGCACTAGTACAATGTTGTAAAACGTTTTCTTAATAATAATTATTGAAGACAGAGACAACAGCAGCGGTGGTTTTCTCCCGATTTGGGTTTCCACCTTAAATCCTGGTGTTCATGTGTCTTATTCATGTGTGTTGGTTTATTCATAATCTACTGCACTGAATTACTGCTTAATAGACATCTGATGAATGAAGAAATTCATAATAAGATCTCTGGATGGACTCTTGTTTTCTTAAGACGACACAATAGCTGGTCTCTACAAAGTAGCCTAAGGTTCTCAGTGAAAGAAGAGAGAAAACCAATTGATTGCTCTAAATATTGATTCACCCCCCCCCCTCTCAGTATTTCTTAGCAATTGGTATCAGAGCATGTTCTTCTGAAAAGGCTTAGCCGCTAGAAGAAAGATCAATCAAAATGAGAAATCAAGACGGAATAACATCTATTAGGCCTCCACTCCTCAATGGAAACAATTTAATCTTCTGGAAAACAAGGATGAGATCTTATCTTCAGTCTCTGGGAGCAGATGTATGGGCTATTGTTGAAGGAGGATATCAATATCCATCTACAATACCAACAGATCCAACAGAAAGAAAAACCTACGAAACAAATGCAAAAGCAGTCAATGCTCTGTTAGGAAGTCTAACTGAATCAGAATTTGTCAAAGTCATGCAGTTGAACACAACAAAGGACATATGGGACAAAATCATTCTGAGTTATGAAGGTGATGCAAAGGTAAAAGTTGCTAAACTGCAAACTCTCAGAATTCAATATGAGAATCTTAAAATGAATAATGAGGAAAGCATTTCCAATTTCTTTTTATGTATTGATGATATTGTAAATCGCATGAGAAATCTAGGAGAAACAATAATCGAATCTACTTTGGTGGAAAAAAATTTAAGATCTCTAACTGCAAAATTTGAGTAAAAAGTATCAGCTCTTGAAGAAAAGCAGGATCTTCAAAATCTTACTATGGTACAACTACATGGCATATTAATTGCTTATGAAATGAGAAGAGGAGGACCAGCTGAAGTCAAAGAAGCAGTCTTTAGAACTTCTACAACAGGAAAGGAAGTACAAATAACAGAAGGATTAGAGTATATCTCAGAGGAAGATGAGATAAACTTCGTAAGGAAACTTCAAACTGGGAAAGGACGATTCAGAGGTAAGCTTCCTTTCAAATGTTTTGATTGTGGAAGAGTTGGTCATTATGCTGCTAAGTGTCCTTATAAAGAAACACATAAAAAGGGGAAGGAGGTAGCAAGAAGGAATAAGAATCATTTTAGCTCTAAAAGGAGTTTCTATACTCATGAAGATAGTGATGGGTTATCTGATAGTGAGGAAGAATGTGAACAAGACCTTAGATTTCTCATAGCATTTGAAAAAGGATCTAGAGAAGAAAAGGATACTTATGAGGATGCTCTAGAAGACAGTGACTTTCTTGATGAAAACAATAAACTCAAAATCTGTTTAGAAGAAAGAAAAATCACTATAGAAACTCTGAAAAATCAGCTTGAATACAAGGAGAAACATAATGAGAAATTAGAGTGTGAAGTAGTAAGTCTAGGAAAAGAACTTGAGAAAGTAAAGACTCTGAATCTTAGATTTGATAAAGGATCTGAAAGCTTAGATGAAATTATCAGGGTACAACGTTCTCCTCTCATAAAGACAGGTCTTGGATACACTAGAGAATCTTCTCAGTCTTCAGCACAAAATTATCTAAAAGCAGTTACAGCTAGTTTACAAGATGTTGCCACTCAGCAAGGGAATAAAGAATCCTTACAAGTAAGGTAGGATCATCTCAATTCAAAAACCACATCAGCTACAGCTAGTTCACAAGGTGCTGCCACTCAGCAAGGGAACAAAGAATCTTTACAGGTAAGGCATGATCGTCTCAATTCAAAAAACACACACAGGAATGACTTTCAAGGAAACACCAATCAACCAGTAAATTCATATAGAAGATTCTATGATCGCAGAAATTTCTACTTCAATGGACAATGCTTTTCATGTCACAATTTTGGTCATAAAGCTGCTCAATGTGTTGAATATAAAACTATCATGATAAGAGAATCAAGAAAGAAAAGGATTGAATTGGAAACAAAGAAGAATACTTATAACAACTTTTATCCTCTTTAGAATGAAGTTGAATGTGCTTATTGCAATAACTTTGGCCATGAAGAACCTGAATGCAGGAGCAAAATTCAGCTAAAAAGACATGTTCCTTCAAGTTCCAAAGTATGGAAAAAGAAAGAACCACAGGTTGAAAATTGTGGCATA